>JAEIGM010000171.1:0-72071 GCA_018903735.1 Drosophila cardini | reverse complement strand
TTTGTTGCGAACTGCGTCCGAGACTTCCCGGATGGGGGTGCGCACTCGCAGTTCGGTATCCACCTTGAGCACGACTGTCTTCCGAAATGCTGGGTCGCACTTCGACTCGATGACAGCTGTACACGCCTGGTCGCCCGACCCTTGTCATGGCCAGGCCGAGGGATTCTGGCGAACGAGCCGTTAATACGACTCTCAGGGGCGCATGACCAGAAGCAGCGTGGGTGTCGAAGGACTTCGACCCGCTGCCAATCCGATTTTCGCAGTAGGCATCAGTGTAGTGGTCCGACCGGAGAGGGACGTAAGTGAAGGGGCCTGAGTCGGATCGGGGCAGCCGGGCGATCGGGAGGACTGGAACCGACCGCCGCTTTGGAGAGCTGCTGCGCGGTTGTACCGCTGCGTCGAGTTGACGATCGGCTTCGGGGGCTGATCCGCCATGGAGAAGTGTGGTGCGGCTGTCAAAACCGACGGCATTCTTCTGCGCTCCGACACTCCCCGTGGAGTGCTCATGCGCCAAACAGTTTGGGCAGTACCGATTGACGAGTACCACGCGTAGCCTCTTCCGGCACGCAGATTTAGGAACCGCTGGCACTGGCGGAGTGCATGCACGCCGCGGCATACTCGACACCGGTACGAATCGACCCCCCGGATGCGGGGCTTTCCCGCCTTGTGGGCCTGATTGAGTCGGAGCCATGCTGCTTGGAATCAAAAAGGGCCGGAACAAGAAAGCGGAAATTCAATAGTTGGAGTTGGGACAACGGATGAGGGATACTTAGACGCGGACACGTAGAAAATACATGTAACAAGCAGGAAGTTACCGGGGTCGCCGCTATGAATCGCGCTCATCCTGCAGCAGGATGAGCTTGGCTACGGGCCGTCGGATGGATCCACGTGAAGTCCGAACATCGACGACGCGTACTAACCCGTCTGCGCCAGAGTGGACGTGGTCCACTCGTCCCAAGCGCCATTCGGTGGGAGGCGGGTGATCCTCGGACACGATCACCAGATCGTCCACCTGAAGACTGTGGGTTGGAGTCTTCCACTTATTTCGTTTGTAGGAGCTCTCGGAGTACTCGTGTTTCCAACGGCGACAGAAACCATGGTGCATCGCCTTTAGCCGCTGCCATCTGTTTATCACAGACATGGGCTCGGCGAGGATCTCAGGCTCTGCAATGGATATGAGGGGACCTCCGATCAGAAAATGTCCGGGGCTCAAGGCTAAGAGATCCGTTGGGTCCTCACTCATGGGGGAGATGGGTCGAGAGTTTAGGTCCGCTTCGATCCGGCATAGGAGAGTGGACAGTTCCTCGAACGTGTACTTGACGTTAAAGAGGACTTGTAGAATAAGGCCTTGAAACTGTTCACCCCGGCCTCCCATAATCCGCCCATATGGGGCGCACTGGGTGAAATGAGCTGCCATAGAGAGTGGCTGGGAAATGAGTCACGATGCACTATCCGGAGGAGGGCGGGAAATGAGTTGATGCACACCAGACGCCAGGGAGTCAATTTCGAGTGCTCTGGACGCTCCAACAAAGGTTTTGCCGTTGGGTCGGAGTATATCAGCTGTGGACATTCGCTCCTCCTGGGACACAAATCGCGCGAAGGCCGCCAGGAACTTTCAGTGGTGAGATCCGACGTCGCCTCCAGATGGATTGCTTTAGTGCTAAAGAACAACGATAACGCAGACGTAACCTTTGGGGGTGGGGCAGGCCCCCTGGGTTTATTTTTTTTATCGAAGGGACCTGCGAAATCATTGCCTATGAGCGTAAACGGCCTGGAGAAGGTTATACGTTCTCGCGGAAGGTCTACCATCATCTGTCTCTGCTGACGGCGTCGATAAATGACGCATTTCTTACATCCTTGCACGTGAGCCTTAACCAAGTTCTTGATTTTGGGGATCCAAAACTTCGTACGCAAATACCGCACCATTTGCTGGCTGCCACCGTGCAGCGTTATGCGGTGTGCGAACTTGATAAGAAAGCGAGTAAAATGGGCGCCGTAAGGGAGAAGGATTGGGTGACACTCGTCGTAGATGAGAACTCAGCTGCTTGTAGTCGCCCGCAAGAACGCGGGAAGCTGTGCTTGTCCAGGAAAAAATTTAAATTAAACAGAGAACTGGAAGGGAAAATGATCCGCTTTTCGACGAGGGCTCGGATTTCCAGAGCATTCTTTTGCTTCTGAACGAGACGCACAGGGATTCGTTCTGCAGTGAGCAACTGGTCCTTGTTGAGTTGCAGAGTGCCAGGAGTAGCGAAGTGAAGAGAACGAAACGCTGAATCTAGGCGGTGACCCTCAGCGCTCTACCGTATTCTGAGATCTGCTCGCTGAAATTGGCAGTGGAGGGAGGGTTTCGGTGTGACATTGGACCCGCTGCTCAAGTTGGGTATCTGGAACATCGCCCAGAGAAGCCGGCCACGTGCTTGTAGGAGCTTGTAGGATCGGTAGCGGTAACGCCGCAACACCCGAGATCCGCTGGATTATCGTCTGACCGAGCATGAGACCAGCTGTGGACGCTGGCGCTCTTGGATATAGTGGAGACTCGGTTGGCAACGAATGTAGAATCAGGATGGTAGGATCATGGGAAGATGACGGTTGGATTGGGAGCTCCGGAATTTCGGTAGCGTACAAATCAACAAGCAGGACTGCACCGCAAAGCTTCAGTCGAGGTAGCGAAACAGTCTTGACTGGGCCCACTCGGGTCTAAGCCGTCAAGAGATGGACACTCACATGGTCTTGATGACGGACCCGCACATACAGGCATGCGCCATACGCCTTCTGTGAAGCATCGCAAAAGCCGTGTAGCTCCCAATCTAGTGCGGAATTAGTCGCTAGCCATCTAGGGATGCGTAGCTGGCTAAGACCCGGGGGGTCTTGGAGGAATTCGTGCCACTGATTCAGAAGAGGCTGAGTAAGTGCGTCATCCCACCCTAGTTCCGTTAGTCAAATTTGTTGCATAAATATTTTGGCTCTAATGACGAAGGGCGCCAGCCAGCCAGCGGGATCAAATCACTTTACTATGAGGGATAGGACCTTCCTCTTAGAGACGGAATTCTTTAACGGAGGGTCCACAATGGAGAAAAAGGAATCGGATACCCAATGTCTTGGCCGTGCTCGCGTCCTCTTAGTCCAGAAAATCCTTGTGCAACAAATGGTGTCCATTTCCTCAGTGGGAATCCAGCCGAATGGAGGGCATCCTTGAGTTCTTGGATAGGGTCGTGAGCGTCCTTCATGGTGTGGCCACCGACGAGGACGTCATCTACATACATGTAGTGACGGACGATTTCACTCGCTCTTGGATACACGTGTTGCACGTCGTGCGCCAGCTGCAAAAGCACTCTGATGGCTAGGAAGGGCGCACAGTAAACGCCGAAAGTGACAGTTTGAAGCTCGTAGTTCTGAAGGTTACCGCTGCTGTCTCGATAAAGGATACGCTTGGAGTCGACAAGTATCTGTCGATACATTTGGGTAATGTCGGCATTAAAGACGAATTGGAAAAATCGCCATTTAAGAACTTGCAGCGTTAGGTCGGCCTGGAGAGTTGGCCCGGTATACAATACGTCATTCAGGCTGATACGTCTAGTAGAAGGACTTGAGGCGTTGAAGACGACACGAACCTTGGTGGTAGCGTGATGAAGAAGGTAGAAGTGATGGCAGTCGGAGGGTGGAGTTACCCGAATCATGTGGCCCAACTTGGCGCATTTCTGGAGCACTTCATCATACTGGGCTTTTACGGAAGGATTCTTCTGAAGTCGCGCTTCATTCATCAGGAATTGGGCTAAAGCGATGGGTCTGGAGTGGCCCAAATCGACACCGTTCGGATCTTTAAAGGGTAAGGAGACTACATAGCAACCACCCTTCCTTCGCCTTGTAACAGATTACATCTGCTTCCTTTTCCGGCTTGGCTGGATGATCTTTTGATCTCCCAAAACTTGGTGAGAAGCTCATCAAGGTTTGTTTCGGGCGCGACTCCCGTTTGAGCTGAGAGTGCTCTGCGAGAACCCTGAAATTTGGAGAGGATAGGCCCCCATAAAACCCACCCGAAAATGGTCTCTAGACCGACGAAATCGCCACCGTTGTCCTTCTTGATTCTGTCCCCAAGGATATGAGGGAAGGGATCAACCCCAATCATCATGTCAATAGGGGCAGGCCTATTTTAATGCGGATCACCCAGCGAGCGACCTAAGCACTCGTAGCGTACCACGTCCGAGAACGGATCCGCTGGAATCGCGCCTGCCAGTCTGGCAACGACTAAAGCTAATGCTTTAACTTGTCTCCGGCTTTCCCAAGGGGCGGACAGCTTTAGCAGACACACCTTTTCGGCAGAACCTCCGTCGCTTTGACCCATGCCGGAGACCGCTGCGTTGATTGCACAGAACGGCGGCTAGATAAGATTAAAGACCGTCTCGGACAAGAAGGTCGAATCGGCACCCGAATCAATCAGAGCTCTTACATGAAACTCCTCACCTAGATGGCACAATGGCAGTGCCTAGGAGGCCTCGGCCTGGAGTGGAGGCAAAATAGCTGTGCGCATTCGATGGCTGATTGTTGGAAATGGACCATTTTCATACCGCGCAGTGAGGTTGTTCCAAGCCGACTGGAATCCCTCATTCGTCAAAGGGGACTTGGAGACAATGGCTCTAGCTTCACCGCGGGTCTTGGAGTTCAAGTGGAAAAGCTTTTCCACTTCTGCCAGACAAGGATTGCGGAACGTTGGCCATGCGAGACTATCGCCCTCGAAGACTTCAACCTCACAGGGAGGTAGTCTGTGGCCTTGGGAAACTGGGGCGGAAGGCCTAGCAGAAGTGGGAGCATTCTGAGCGGACATCTGCTCAATGCGCTCTCCAAACAGAGTTCCCCATCGCACGTATACCATATAGTAGTTTTCGTGCTTGGCCTTAATGGTGCTCAGAGTCATTTGGCCATCTTCTAGATTTTTGGCCGACAGGGCCCTGTGACAACGGGTGTATTCCGTCTCCACATTTGACCAAAGTGACTTGAGCTGCTCTAAGTGCATCTTTATGGAGAAAAGTGGAACTTCTGCACTTAGAGCCTCTGTTTCGTGGGCCTCAAATAGTGTCAAGGCATCGCACGTGGCAATGAAGTCGGAAAGGGACATATTGGACTGATCTCGGAGGAGCTGAGAGGCGGATCGAGTGAGTATGGGATACTCAGGAGAGGTCACGACAACTTTCAGAGCAGGAGAAGCGTTCTTGCGAGGGTTCGAAAGAGAGGACGTGGAAGAACGCGAAACCGGAGAGCCGCTGTGACTGCGAGACGCCGTGGAAGAAGTACGGGTGTGAGTGCGTTTGGTTGTCACTGGACTAGGCGGTACTTTGGATTTTGTAGGAGTATGAGGCGAAATGTCTCTGCGACCAGGGACAGTAAGGCTTGTGGACTTAGGAATTGCCTTAGATGGATCGGTGGACATAATCTAGTCGAAGTGAAGGAGAAAGGATATTCCCGGATCAAACAAGTATAAACGAAACGACAGGAAGTGGACTGTATGGCTTGTTGAGTGGTATTTGAATATATATAAATAAGGAAAAAAAAATTTTTTTTTCTTTATTTATACTTAATAAATATTTCATCTAAGAAAATATTAAAAAATACAATTATAAGAAAAAAAACACGACTAGATGGTAAATACTTTATTATTTCGTCGTGGTTGGGTTTTTTTTTTTTTATTATTATTTTCCACGATTATACAATTTTTTTTCGATTTTTATGAAGCAGGAACAAAAAATAAAAGTTATAGTCTTAATTTTAATTTAATAATAAATAATAATTTTTATATTTTATTTTTAACTGTGTATTCGTTCCACTATGTATTCCCCTTTCTTTTTGGGTAAAAACCACGAATTCTCGACCTAATGATTATAAATGAAGTTATCTGTAGTTATCGATTAACACAATCGAATATCATGCTGGGATGATCAGATTATCGCACCAATTTATACGGATATTAAAAGTAAAATAAGCCGATCAAGGAATTGATCGAGGAATGGGTCAAGAAATTGATCAAGGAATTGATCGAGGAATTCACCCGTGAATTCCCGAGTAGTGTCGCTTGGTGAAATTGGAGTGATGACACTGACAGCGTCTAAGCGGTTGATGTTGGATGTGGCAAGTGGAAGTTAATAGTGACAAAAATTATTAAAAACAAGAAAGAAAGGTTATCTTCGGCTCGCCGAAGATTAAATACCCTTGCAGTCATGCATGTTGCGTTCATTGGATTCAGTTACCAGTGGTTCCTATGGATGCTGTATGATATAATAGTCCGATTTAGATGAGATTTGGTCAGTATATAGGGAATAATAGCAAAGGAGTAGTGGGTAAATTTAGCTGAAATCGCTTAATAGACTTTACAGATTTTCATACCATGCCTTTAAACTGATTGTTCCTATGGCAGCTATATGATATAGTAGTTTGATCCGAATGGAATTTGGTCAACAGCTAGGGAATGATAGCAAATGCCTATGGCATGAGTTTGGTTGAAATCGCTCAATCAACACTGAAAATTTTCATACTAGGCATTTTCATCATTATCAACCGATTGTTCCTATGACAGCTATATGATATAGTAGTCCGAATTGGATGAAATTTGGTCAGCATATAGGAAATTATAGCTTATGCGTACTGCGTGAATTTGGTTGAAATCGATCAATAGACATTAAAAATTTTCATACTAAGTTTTTGAACCGATTGTTCCTATGGCAGCTATATGATATAGTGGTTCGATCCGAATGAAATTTGGTCAACAGCTGGAGAATGATGGCAAATGTTTATGGCGTGAGTTTGGTTGAAATTGCTCAATCGACACTGAAAATTTTCATACTAGGCATTTTCATCATTTTCAACCGATTGTTCCTATGGCAGCTATATGATATAGTGGTCCGATACGGATGAAATTTGGTTTGCACATGGGATTTGGTACTAAATGCATATAGGCTTAATTTGGTTGAAATAGCTCAAAAAAAATTTTTTTTGCAACCGATTGTTCCTATGGGAGCTATATGATATAGTCATCCGATCCGGCCGATTTTAACAAATGATCTGCCTGCAGAGAGAATACACATCTGTACCAAGTTTCATCAAGATAGCTTTAAAACTGAGAGACTAGTTCGCATAGAAACAGACGGACAGACGGACAGACAGACGGACATGGCTATATCGACTCGCCTGTTGATGCTGATCAAGAATATATATACTTTATGGGGTCGGAGATGCCTCCTTCAATGCGTTACAAACTTCGTGACAAAATTAATATACCCTCTGCAAGGGTATAAAAAACACGCGAGTGCCGACGTGATAATAATTTGGTTATTATTAATTTTCGGATAATTACTTAGATTGGCTGCAGTGTAGAATAATGCGCGGGAGAAACGATCGCTTTGCACAAATGTGTATTTACATACATGTAATTGTATTTATATACATGCGCTGGTATGTGGGAGCTTGGTGGAGTTAATTGCGCGCCAAAGTATTATATTGGAAATATATTATATGTATATATAATATATGTATAGAATATAATATAACATATTGGAAAGGGCACTTGAACACACACTCGCGATTTAATGACACTTGCAGTTTGGCTTATTGGCAGACCGTATGTATGTATGTACGTATATATGTGCTAGAATTGAATGTATGTAAATGGAACTTAAAAACGCCAATTTGTAACAAACAATTACAGAAAACGAACACAGGATAGGTTGGAAACACATACAGAAATTGCAAAATGCACAAGTCGCTATGGGAGAGCGGGGAAACTTTGCACTTTGCAATGTGTATAGACAAGAATTATGGCAACACAAAAGCAGTACTTATCAGACTCCATCGATGCAAGCTGGAGGTGCGGACGGATATCCGGCTCGAAGGACCAAAATGTTTGTAGGGGGGCGAAAGGCTGAAGAGATTGGTGGGTGCCAATATCTGCTGATGCTGCTGCTGCGGGGGTGAAGCAGGAATTGTATTAAATAAAACGCGGTTTACTGCGTTTATGTTGATTTTATATATGATGCCTATTTATTTCTTCACTCGCGACAGCGGTGAACGGGTTGAAATGTACTTATAACGAGACAAAATAGAAAAAAGGTATAAGCGACGGAATTCGCGTATTGAATAAGTATGGCGCTTTACATTGTAAGGCTAGTCACTCCGTTCGGTGTGACCGGCTTTCGTAAAGTTGAAAATCCGCCCCTCACTCATCCTGTTCACCCTGTGGCGTAAACATGACCAAATCTGTCTCGAACTGTTACAACTGCAGTTGCAAGGATTACTTGGTCGACTTCGCTAGCAACATGATTCACATGGGCAGGATGAGCAGATGCTTGCAATGATTCAAATGCGTATTTATGAAGGAGAGTGTTATGAGGACGAGAACAAACTCTAAACTTCGACGCATTACAGTTGGACACTCTGTGCCCTGAATGCAAGCAATTGATACAAAGTTGACTAGATTTTACGAAATTAAATCTTTCCTCAACTGGCAATGCTGCGAACCCTTGGCCATTTCCAATCATATGGTTGACACTGCAAAAGTTGCATGAGGGTTCAACTACTTTCTCGACATTCGTTCATGCAAATGACAACTTTTTGGCAGGTTTCATGTCGGATTTTTGCTTCATCAGATAAATGCTAATATCGCCTGTTCAAACCACAATATAGTCGGCCGATTTCGGTAATGTATTATAGTCAAGCTGCTTCTCATACTTCGACTTTGTATGAGTATCAACCTTAGACATGACTATATGTATCAAAATTGTGTTAGCGAAGTCTTGCTCATATCAAACTGACATTAACGAATCAAAAATTGCCGATACCGAGTCCTCTATTGCGCGAATTCCAATTGCCTACATCTGCTCAATATCAAACAACTGGGCGAGAATGTCAAAAAAGAATAGACATTTGTTGTCGTATACCAGGGTTATGCTTAGATCAGCCATCTCTAAATCTGTTTTTGTAACTTCTGGAGTTTCCCAGGGTAGACACCTAGGCACCCTATTTCTTAATCTTTTTATAAGTGACCATCCCTCTTCGCTTACCTATTGTCGCATACTTATGTATGCCGATGACTTGAAATTATTATTGTCTTATAAGGATCCCTCAGATTATACGCTACTTCAAGATGATTTAAATTCTATGCACAACTGGTGTTTAACTAATCACTTGAACCTACATTTTTCTAAATGCCTGTTTATGACGTTTAACAGGGTGACTCCTTACTTAGCCAACTATTACATTGACAATATACCTTTTAAACGCATATTGTCAGTCGATGACCTCGGTGTTCTTTTTGATAATAAATTAAGTTTCACACATCATATTTCTACTGTAGTTAATAAAGCTAAGGGAACTCTTGAATTTATTAAACGCTGGTCTAAGGAATTTAATGACCCATTCGTCACCAAACTTCATTATACATCCCCAGTCCGACCCATTCTTGAGTATTGTTCATGTGTCTGGTCTCCTCAACATGCTCATAGTCAAGCTTTAGTTGAGTCAGTGCAGAACCATTTTTTACTCTTCGCACTTTAAGAACGCCTTAAAATCAACAGTCCCACCAGGACCACCTTTATTCTTCCTACATGCACTACAGACTATGCTCTGCACAATCGTTTTCGGGTATTATGCGCGAATTATAATGAACGCTATTGATTAATTGATACACCTCTTTCTCTCCCATCTTAAAGCTTCTGTCAACAGCCAACTCTGTTATATATCTGATTTCCAAGGGCAGTAAGAATGGAGTCTCTGCTATTCATTTTTCCCCTTAAATCGGAGATCTTTCGTGTTAGTTTTGGCATATTTTTATTGATCTGGTTGGGCTTTTCTGGGTTTTTCCCAACCCTTGCAACAAATGTTGAATCAATTTTTTTTTGCTTGTTATTCCCAGATTAATGGTCAAATTACTTTTTTATTAATTTAATTTACATTTTTTAATTACTACTTTTAATATAATCATTTAACTAAATTATATATCTGTACATTGCATAATCATACAGAGAAATACTCGCGACTGCTTTAAGTCTGCGTAAATAAATAAAATAAAATGGTAAGAACCCTTCAATACTGGCAGAAACAAAAATGTCAAAAATATCGTATCAAGCTGATAAGTGCTGGACCAACTATACGCATTGGTAAGATGGCAATCACCAAAAATGGTCGTCTCACAGCTTTTTTCCACATATATACCAACGATTGTTGTACCCACTACCGCGTCCCAGCGGCACTACATTAAACTTGTACAAAGAGCTTTTGCACGCAAATACGTTGGTACAAACTCGAGAAGTGCACCACCGAGCAGACTGATGACTACGCCTGGTAAGGCTATAAATAAAACAAAACTAAAAAGTTGCAACCAGCGACCCGTCACAAATATTAAAGCAAAGCCACAAGATGAGGAGACGACAAGTGCAGCGATGAACAGGGCCTTGCGGGGTAAGAAAAAGAGCATAAACCAACAAATATTGTAAAGAATAATATAAGTGAGACCTAAAATTAGGGAATCGTTAAATCCAATAAAACCGTCGTTACAAGCCTGCAAGTATTAGATAATTATAGCCTTTTTTTGTAAGACAATAATAGTGATTGACTTACAACTACAAAGTCCTACTCACTATCTTTAATGTGATTGGTTGTGGTACTGAAGAGTATCCGACACAAGGTCATTTCATTCTGTTATCCTCTCGCATATTTGACCTATTACGCATTGCAGTAAACCAAATGCCTAAGCCATTAGCACTATAAAAAGTTATAGAAAAGCTTAATGCTTTATTAATATAGCTCAGATTTTAACTTACACCAAGCCCAGACTAAACATAACTAAACAGCTACCAATGTAAAATCCAACATATGGTTTTCGAAACAAAGGCATTGCATCATTCAGCATTGTCTGCAGTAGGTTATTTGCGCGTTTCTGACGTCTTGCACCTGAAGATTCCAGAAATCTCTGCACAAGCGTGACTTGATCTCAGCTCAGCGGGCGTCCAGTATTCTTTATACTAATCCAATTCATTATTGCCAACCCCTGCTTTGTATCACCAATCATAAAAAGAAACTTTGGACTTTCGGGCATTTGTAGCAGGAGAAAAAATGCTATCAATCCTGGAAGCATGAACAGGCATCCAAGTAGACGCCAAGGGCGAAATGTTAAGCTACCGGTTAGAGTAAGCTCGAAGTCCATTAAACTTGAAGATAAGAATAAAGTAGCCCATAATGGGCAGTAAAACATTGCAAAGCCTGTAAACATATGCATATGGGTAACTGCACGTGCCAAAATTTGCTTATTACAGAACTCGCTTAGGTAAGTGACAACAACGAAGCTGGGTCCCGCAACGCTATCATTAAAACAAATGAAAAGGTTGCACGAAGATTCCCCAAAAGTTACTTACAATATCCCTGCTAAGGAACGCATGACAAAGAAGCTTGAAAAACTGACCATAAACATGGATATGATTGAACATAGGTTACTAATAGATATTGTGTGTAATAAAATCCATCGTCGACCCATCTTGTCTGTGATATAGCCCCAAAAATATGACGAGCATATGATTCCTAAAAAAGCTGCTGCGGTTATTGACGATAGTTGTACAAGACTCATACGAAGATCACACACAGCAGATGGCGCTATAATACCAATACCCATAGCTTCATGAATGGTTAACATTTGAAGCAAACCAAGTGTGATCATGACATAGCAGTGAATTCTCCCAAATCCTAAAATCAGTTCTTGTTATTTAATTTCCAGAAACATTATGTAATTACCGATCTGCTCCATCACTGTGTCAAATTCATTAATTTGCACATTCATTATGTACACACAAAACTGAAATTTTGTTGAAATTAAATCGTGTTAAAAATGTTTTAAAAATATCTCCAAATACTACTTAGCTGATTGAAAGGTCCCCGCCAATCAAGGGCTACTTGTGAAATTTCTATAATATCTGACAAGTTGTTTTTTTTTTTCAGCTGTTCAAATTCCTTTTGTATCATTTTATACTCTGCAAGACTATATAGGGTTTGTGAAAAGTATGTAACAGACAGAGGGAGGCCCATAAAGTATATATGTTTTTGGTGCAACGTGTTCTGCTGCAAGTAATATCCATTGTAATACCTCAATTCTGAGTTTAATAATATAATCATATAATGGGGAATAAAATAGAGTTTTATAAAGAGAGTTTTATACGGTCGAGCGTGGTCGACTGTACTTTACTTTCTTGTTTTCACCTTTGCATGAACACAAAACGCTTAAGTGGGCGTGTCAAAAAAGAAAATCAAAGTTGTACTGCTTGGGCATTTAATTTTTCATGTGCGACCTCTCGTGGCTTTTTATCTCTTATAGTCACCGAGGCTATATCGACCCTTCTATTGATTCTTATCAAGAAGTGGGAAGTGGAGTTCCCCAGGGTAGTCACCTAGGCCCCCTATTTTTTAATCTCTTTATAAATGACCTTCCTTCTTCACTAGCCCATTGTGGCATACTTATGTATGCCGATGACGTGAAATTATTATTGTCTTATAAGGATCCACCAGATCATACGCTACTTCAAGATGATTTAAATTCTATGCACAACTGGTGCATAACTAATCACTTGAACCTTAATTTTTCTAAATGCCTGTTTATGACGTTTAACAGGGTGACTCCTTACTTAGCCAACTATCACATTGACAATATACCTTTAAAACGTATATTATCAGTCGATGACCTCGGTGTTCTTTTTGATAATAAATTAAGTTTCACACATCATATTTCCACTATTGTTAATAAAGCTAAGGGAACTCTTGGATTTATTAAACGCTGGTCTAAGGAATTTAATGATCCATTTGTCACCAAACTTCTTTACACATCCCTTGTCCGTCCCATTCTTGAGTATTGCTCATGTGTCTGGTCTCCTCAACATGCTAATAGTCAATCATTAATTGAGTCAGTGCAGAAGCAGTTTTTACTCTTCGCGCTTCGTGGACTTAATTGGGACCCCAACCTTCGCCTTCCATCTTATACTAGCAGACTCTTGCTTCTGAATCTGCCATCCCTTACTAATCGGAGAAGAGTTCTTGGAGTAATCTTCCTCCATAAATTTATAATCGGTGATATCTGCTCCCCCTCTCTTTTAGAACGCCTTAAATTTAATATTCCCACCAGGACCACTAGGTACTACATCCCTTTAACTCTTCCTACATGCACTACTGACTACGCTTTGCACAATCGTTTTCGAGTATTATGCGCTAATTATAATGAACACTATAGATTGATTGATACATCTTCCTCTCTCTCCCATCTTAAAGCTTCTCTTTACAGCCAACTCCGTTATATCTCTGATTTCCAAGGGCAGTAAGAATGGAGTCTCTGCCATTCATTCTTCCCCTTAAATCAGAGATCTTTCGTGTTAGTTTTGGCATATTTTTATTGATCTGGTTGGGCTTTTCTGGGTTTTTCCCAACCCTTGCAACAAATGTTGGATCAATTTCTTTGCTTGTTATTCCCAGATTAATGGTCTAATTATTATCTTTTTTTAATTTAAGTTTAATTTAAATTTAAAATTTTTAATAATTACTTTTGATATTGTCTAAATTTAAATTATATATCTATATGCTACGTAATCATACAATTAAATACTCGCGACTGCTTTTAGTCTGCGTTAATAAATAAATAAAATTAAAAAAAATATATATACTTTATGGGGCTGCCATGGTTTCTTTACACTTTTACATGCATTTCAACTATGACAGTATACACTTTACTCCACGAGTAACAGGTATCAATAAAACTCGTTCCATTCCTGTTAGCCTTCCGACTAATAGCACTAGTGAAGCACCCCAATCATGACCGCAAAAAACTTCTGCCAACTTTTCAGTCAGTACCACAATGTAAGGGGTCGTGGGACTAAGTTATAACACTTATATAAGAATTGTTCTTCTTTTGATTCTGATATTATTGGATTTTTAGAGACTTGGCTTAATTCTAGCATGTCCGATATTGAAATAATGTTACCTAATTATAATATCTACAGGCGCGATTGACCTAATCGACTTGGTGGAGGAGTTTTTATTTAAGAAAATTCCTTCTTTGATGCTGAAATAATAGATGTTTCACCACTTGATGAAATTGAAAGTTTTGCCGTTAAGTCTACTTTTTCGTTTCCTTTGTTCCTCCATCCTCAAAAATATTAATCTATTTGCATCATTTCAATTCCATCATAGAAATGTTTAGTCACATTCGCGATTGAGATTTCTTTGTTATATCAGGCGATTTTAACATACCAAACGTTTCCTGGACGTTTTTCGACAAGTTCAATTCCCTAGTACCTACACCATAGATTGACTTTTTATATTGTTGAATTGATCTTCCTTTATTTCAAATCAATCATCTATCTAATCGTCTAAACAGGATGCTGGATCTCATCTTCAATAAAAATTCCCCCAGTGCTGTTGTCACTAGATCTTTCCTGAAATTGTAACTGAAGATACTTTTTATCCTACACTCGATGCTTGATCTCATTTTCGTTAATAATTCACCCAGTGCTGTTGTCACCAGATCTTTTCCTATAATTGTACCTGAAGATTCTTTTCACCCCACACTAGAACTTTCCCTGCCTACCTCTAACTTAACCCCTTCACTTCCTTCTTCTTTTTCCAAGTCGCGTCCTTTCTTTCGCAAAGGAAAAGTTTCTTTGTTAAATTAACTAATTTTTGCTACTGACTGGTCTTAACTATACAGCACGAATTATATCAACATATTTGTCGAGTATTTTAACAACACATAAATTTAAATCTTTGATGTTTAAATCTCCTTGGTTCTCAATAAGACTATCTAATTACAAAAATAAAAAGAAAGAAAAGTACAGTCGAGCACGCCCGACCGTAGAATACTCTCTTAATTAATAATTAATTTAATAAAATCTGTGTGAACATGCCGCCCCCCTTGCAACAAGTTGCAATTGCTGGGCATACTTTGGATGGGGAACGGCAGCGTTCTGGAGCGCCTAGATGCCGCAGGAACCGGAGATCACCCATCCAAATGGGGTACTTTGGGCGGCGGGAATGCCGCTGTGTCCAGGCACACACCCCGGCTGGATGACCTCAGGATAGAGGTCTGATCCCAGCACCACCGATATCGAGCCCGGCCGATAGAAGCTGCGATCTGCCAGCACCAAGTTCGCTAATTTGTTGCGAACTGCGTCCGAGACTTCCCGGATGGGGGTGCGCACTCGCAGTTCGGCATCCACCTTGAGCACGACTGTCTTCCGAAATGCTGGGTCGCACTTCGACTCGATGACAGCCGTACACGCCTGGTCGGCTCCGACCCTTGTCATGGCCAGGCCGAGGGACTTGGCGAACGAGCCGTTAATACGACTCTCAGGGGCGCATGCATCCAGAAGCACGCGGGTGTCGAAGGACTTCGACCCGCTGCCAATCCGGATTTTCGCAGTAGGCATCAGTGTAGTGGTCCGGGACTGGAGGAGGGACGTAAGTGAAGGGGCCTGAGTCGGGATCGGGGCAGCCGGGCGATCGGAGGACTGAACCGACCGCCTCTTTGGAGAGCTGCTGCGCGGTTGTTCGCTGCGTCGAGTTGACGATCGGCTTCGGGGGGCTTGATCCGCCATGTGGAGAAGTGTGTGGTGCGGCTGTCAAAACCGACGGCATTCTTCTGCGCTCCGACACTCCCCCGTGGAGTGCTCATGCGCCAAACAGTTTGGGCAGTACCGATTGACGAGTACCACGCGTAGCCTCTTCTCGGCACGCAGATTTAGGAACCGCTGGCACTGGCGGAGTGCATGCACGCCGCGGCATACTCGACACCGGTACGAATCGACCCCCCGGATGCGGGGCCTCTCCTGCCTTGAGGGCCTGGATTGAGTCGGAGCCATGCTGCTTGGAATCAAAAGGGCTGGAACAAGAAAGCGGAAATTCATTAGTTGGAGCGGGGACAACGGATGAGAGGATACTTAGACGCGGACACGTAGAAAATACATGTAACAAGGAGGGAGTGACTGGGTCGCCGCTATGGAATCGCGCTCACCCTGCAGCAGGATGAGCTTGGCTACGGGCCGTCGGATGGATCCACGTGGTCCACGCGCCCCAAGCGCCATTCGGTGGGAGGCAGGTGATCCTCGGACACGATCACAAGATCGCGCGATTTTTGAAAAAAAAATTTTTTGCCTGCGGCGCTCTTCTTTTTTCCCGCCTACCCTCGCGGTTCTCACAGCAACGCATTTCTTAACCCCGCAGAGTTCTGACGAAGAGTAGGAGGCTCTGGACCAGTTTGTCACTTACCATGTGTTTTATGTAAAGAACTAACTAGTACAATTCGCTGATCAATAGATAGATAGAATCGTTTTTGTCTTTTCCGCAGTGCTCCGAGAAGGAGGAGGATGTGCGGGAGGCAGTGAAATATGCACTTTATTGCAAATGCATTTCGCGATTGCACTTCTTCGATAAATGCAGTATAAGATGGTGAAGAAGAAGCTGGAAAAGAAGGAGGAGGAGGTGGGGGAGGCAGTGAAGATGGTGAAGAAGAAGCTGGATGAGAAGGAGGAGGAAGGGGTGGAGGCGGAGGTGTGGGAGGAAGGTAAAAAATTTTTATCTACTCTAAACAAAAATAAAAAAAATAAAATTTTTAATCTAGAATGTTTTGTAAAATATGCACTTTATTGCAAATGCATTTCGCGAGTGCACTTTTTCGATAAATGCACTTTATGCATTGAGTCATTTTGACATTGACTACTAGATTAAATTTTTTTTTTAAATTTTTTTTTGGCATGTAATGCATAGAATACTAGATAAAAACTATAGATTTTAACATATTTCACAATGAATACTAGATTAATATTGTATTTTTTGACGGACAATACAATGAGTACTTGATTTAAAATGCTATTATGACAGAATTTCAAAAGGTGACTAGATTAAAAAATTTGTAATTTCAAGAACTTTTAAACCGCGCTTTTGGGTAAACCATAAGAGACCCTCAAGAGTTTTTGATGAATTTCGTCTGCAAAAGTCGCGGTCCATCGAGGATTTTTTTTTCATAATTTTTGGGGTTGAGGCCCGTATATTAGACATTTACCAGTTCTTGTTATTTAATTTCCAGAAACATTATGTAATTACCGATCTGCTCCATCACTGTGTCAAATTCATTAATTTGCACATTCATTATGTACACACAAAACTGAAATTCTGTTGAAATTAAATCGTGTTAAAAATATTTAAAAAATATCTCCAAATACTAAGACTACTTAGCTGATTGAAAGGTCCCCGCCAGTCAAGGGCTACTTGTAAAATTTCTATAATATCTGACAAGTTGTTTTTTTTTTCAGCTGTCCATATTCCTTATGTATTTTTTTACAGTCTCTGTTAGAAAGAGTATAGGGTTTTTGAAAAGTATGTTACAGAAAGAAGGAGGCGTGGCCGACCCCATCAAGTACATATATTCTTGATCAGCATGAACAGCCGAGTCGATATGGCCACGACCGTCTGCATGTATGTTTGTCCGTCCGTCCGTATGAACGCCTGCATCTTCTTTACTACAAGAGCTAGGGTTCCTAAATATAGAATGAGAGTCCGTCTATAAGTTAACAAATTCCTCGAAATAGTTGAACAACATAAACAAGCCAAAATGTTAACCAGCAGCTGGAATCATAGTTCTGATGAGGCGAAAATCAGTTTAAAACCCCGAGAGTATCAGGCCATTGTCAAGTCGGCTTGCCGGCTGCATTTTTGTATCTTTTAAGTTAATATATTTTGTAGCATTAGATTCTTTGTAGTAAAATAGTTTTGATTTGCTTGCCAGCTAACTAGCGGCACTTATTCAGTTCAAGACATTTAATAATAAAGTCATTCTTTGCTCCGGCACACAGCCGTTAATACAATAGGTTATTAATCACACATATTACTGAGCCACAAGGCCAGTAGTTGAATGAAAGTAAACTCTCCATCGTAATCGTCACAACTTACCAAGTTGCATGCAATACAGCCTGGACCAACATCGCAATATCGAAGGAGCATTACCATATATTTCCAATAATTGGCGCCCAACTTTAAACAGAACCTACACCTTAGAAAGATAAAATAAGATAAAATCGCTTCAAGAAACATGTAAGTGGAATGTTCGATCAGTATTTTAAGAAGACCATGAAAAATTAAAAATAAATAAAGTTACAAAAAAAAAAAACAATATAAAACAAGAAAAAATGGTTATCTTCAGCTCGCCGAAGATTTAATACCCTTACAGTCACGCATATTGCGTTCATTTGAATTCAGTTTCTAAATTGTTCCTATAGAAGATATATGATATAGTACTCCGATTTGGATGAATTTTCGACTAGGCTGATCAAGAATATATATATTTTATGGGGTCGGACATGCCTCCTTCAATGCGTTACAAACTTCGTGACAAAATTAATATATCATCTGAAAGCGTATAAAAATACACCAATAAATTGTGCAAGTGTGATCGTGAGTTTTAATCAAACATAATAATTGTCGTTTATTTCTTTTTTGTTGCTATTTCACATGGCCTCCTTTTTAATACAAGTAATGCCTCTCGCCGGATAATATTACTCGACCATATTTTAATTGCGTATATTTCAAGTGTCATTAAAAGTTTGATTGCAAAAAAGCTTATGAGCAACCTAAGCCCGTATAGGGAAATTAAAGGAGAATACGATAGCGGCGACGGGTGGGACTTAGAATCTGAAGGTTAACACCAAAGACATGGATTAGATACAAGTGCAGACATTGTTAGAAAATGCCCTCAGCTGCGCATTAGCGAAACAGGAAGCAAGATTAACAGAACGATTTAACGCCCAAATAAATTAAGTGAAACAGGATATGCAAAAATTACACATCGAAGATCCTCAGGTAGAATCATATCAGAGGATTTCAGTGAATCCAGAAATCCAGTTGACATACAGCTGAACATTTTAAAATCATTACCGGAGGTTATTTGAACTCACGATGATGACGTGGCATGAAGGCAATCCGGCACTGATGCATACGAACTCTTCAAGCAGTTTGTTGGCAGCAGATGCATACGAGCAGGCAGTAACTATTAATTGAAATCAGTTATTGGGTACAGACAGATATTGTTGGTTTCACATAACACAGTTCTAAATTTTGACGCTATAACAGATAGGTTTGACTGCACATACGAATTCGGCAAAGGTGATTAATGAAGAATGCTGAGCTGAGGCTCTGCATGCCTTTGTATCCGGGCTTAGAAAATCACTCAAGGCTGGTGTATTTCCTGCTTGCGTAGGTAGAAGCAACCTTAGATGCCGAAAGCTACATTACCATTATTGTGACAACGTCAATTTCTCAAAAGTGAATGACATTGTAGTTCCAGAAGCTGTAAAATCCAAATTCAGAAACATGATTTTGAATAGATCGAAACATTTTCGACCTCCACCGAGGCGTTACGTCTGTTGTGGCCACAAAGCGCACAATGGACGACAACGCGGTCTATTTAAAGCTATATTTACATCATATTACCGTCAATGATTTCGTAAAAAATGAAATCAGAGATCTACTGGAAAATGGCATCGTCAGGCCTTCAAAGTCACCCTATAATAACCAAATGTGGGAAATTGACAAAAAGGGTTTCGACGAAAAAGGAAACAGAAATAATCATTCTGTAATAGTGAGTAGCCCACCCTTAATTAAGAGACCATTACGTCGCACAGTAGGGCAGCGGGCCAAAAAACTTTGCAAAAATTATATCTTTTGAACCAATAAAGATATTTGAAAAATTTAAAAAGCAGTCATTAAAAAACTTTTTAAGCTATAAAATGCATGTTTGAACAGCGTGTTCGGTCAACAGGGCACTTCAAATTGTAAGGTCAAAGTTCACTAATGTTTCTGCTCATATTAGACATATAAAATAAAAATTACAAATACAATTTTTTATCACAAACTATTGTTTTCAATCTTATTTATATGGTGGTACCACATTTTAATATGTTTAAGACAAATTTCTGAACAAATTTACTTAATGTTGATGCCAACATTTTTGGTTATATTATTTTGAGGTTATTTTTCTTTATTTCTTTTTACTGTCATTTTTCTTTGAAACATACATTTACATTTATTGTAATACTTAATAGACTTAATTTTTCCGGAACTGAAACTATTCTCTTCTAAATCCTTTTAAAATGGGTGGATCTGATGATGCTGTTTGCTTGCAAACAAAGTCTACTTTTTGCAATGTAAATCGTAAATTTTTGCAGGAATTAAATTCTTAAATTTAACATAAGATATTGAGGAGAATATATACACTTCATTGAGCAAGCATTACTCTAAATTGAGTTTACGAATCTGCCTTCCCGATTATGTCCAATCAAAAAAGAGCCATAAAACTATTGATACCTCACCCCTTAAAAGCGGGGAATGGAAGAAGAAAATCAAAGTCAAGTTAGGAATTTCTTTAATGCATTTTTGCTAAAAAACATTGCGTAATGGATTTTTTTTTAAATAACCATCAACATAAGAATATCTAATAGTGCTGACTTATCAGAGCTACAACTGTTTTCTTTCAATTCTCTTGGGATCGCACGTGTATAATCGATATAATGGACGAGATGCGTTTTCGCTTCAGGAGAAATCTCTTGGAATCGAATAGGATAGTTACAAAATAAATTCTGTGCACTTCATTTTACAATGCAGCTGAGAAATCCCATACTCATAGCTGTGTTTCTACCTCATGGAATCATCCAAATTGGAATTCTTTTTTTGTTTACTTAAAAACACAATTTCTTCAGCTATCTGTGGCCTAAATGACAATGGATGGGTAAAATCCTTACAAAATAACCTTTGTTAAGAGTTACTATGTCTGGTATAATTTACAAAAGGATTTTACGCAACTATTTTAGTCAAACACACATGACGGAAATTACCTTATTTGCTTGCGCTCTTCTTCTTCCATACCTAAGCCACGCATTTTTACCGCGAGGTTGCGTTAGTTTTTTGACTCTTGTTTCTAAACGGGCAAGTACGGGCAAAGGAGACTATATAGACATATTAGAGGAAGGATCCCTCTATCATATGTATATAGTTTCATTTTGACCTTGGATGAACTTTAGAAGTTAAGTTAATAAAATGGCCCAAAAATAGTCTATTTTTTAATCTTTTCTGGAAAAGTCAGTTATTAAGCGCAAATTAAAATTCATACTAAACTGTATTAAGAATTAATATACTTTTATTATAAAAATAAGAACATTAAGATTGGTCGATTAGTTCGGACAAAATTTAATTTTAAAGTTCATACTTTGCGACAGAAATGCATGCAGTTCGGCACATTTCAAAAAATATCTCAACTTTGAGGGGCTCTATATTGGATAATATAAAAAATAAAAATAAAATAAAAAAAAAAACATACATACATATACATATACTATTTTCTGTATGCACTTCTACAAAAAGCGAAACCTTAACATATGTACATAAATATTGTTTCTAATGTTTTTTTTTTTAAAAAGCACACAAATTTATATCATTACATTTCGCATTCAATTGCAGAAATATTAAGCCTTATTCGATAACTAATCTTTATGTTTATATATAATATTTATAATAGGTGGCATGCATGTGCAGCACAGTTACCCATCGCTAGCGTCTCGTCGTGCTGGCATTGCAAGCAAACCGTCAACCCTTTTGCTTAAGCCATCTAACATAAATTTTCCAAAACTAAACGCGAGCCCTACACACGTACGTAGATATAATAATATAGAATAAATAAATAAATAAAATTATAAAATTTTAATTTATTTGGAGGTAATATTGTGTTAGTAATAAGTAGCTCGTGAAAACAAACGCAATATATTCTCAAAGGGTATACAAAATGCACTTGGTCCCACTCGACTGCATAATACACTAACAGTACGCGTCGTTACTAATGAACAGTTTTGAAATAGATGTAGTAGCTAAATCACCGTTGTATAGTACTTCTAATGGCCAAATGGAATTATTTCACAGCACGCTGTCGGAAATTGCCAGATGTATTAACCTAGACCAAAAATTAATTGAGGTGATACACTCATCGATTGATAAACTCAGGGAAACTATAAGGCAGAAAATTGACAAGACCTAACAGACACAACTGGATAGAAATAAGTCACACAGATAGAACAGGGTGTTTGAGGTAGGAGAAACAGTCTTCGTCAAATCCAACAAACGGCTAGAAAACAAACTGACCCTCTGGGCTGAAAATCGAATTTCGGGCGGGTGCGGGCGGTTGCGGATTAGACTTGCTTAATCCGTTTTTCCCGAAAAAATTAGAAATTATGTTGTTAATTTGCAGGCTCGCTTGCAACAACAGGGTAGCTTTCGACATCGATTACATTGTATGTTGTTAATTTGCATGATCGCTTGAAGCAACAGGGTTGCTTTCGACATCGATAACATTATGTGCGCTTGCAAATTAATCAATTTATTACGCATTCAAATTAAATAAAATAGTAAAAAAAAGTCGAGCTCCGTTAACGGAAATAAAAATCTTAATTTTATTCCAACATTTTGACAACAAAATCAATAAGATTGGTGCGAAAATGTGGCAACGGAATATTCTGTTTAATATTTGAATATTTGCTATTCCTAATTTCGTGTATAAATTCGACAAATTTTGTTATGGAGGATCTCTATAAAATTGCCATTACGATTAAAAGCATAAGCATTGTCCAAGAAAATGGATGCTATTAATAATGAGTGTGTTAAAACAAAAATTGAAGTTCAGAGAGCAATTAATGCCACACACGGCACAAATGCGCTTTTGTTCCTCCACCTAATCAACCAACGTAAAAGTTTACATCGAAGGCTGTTCTGAAGAATGTTCTTGATGATTTAGATAAAAAAAAAATATTTTTTGTAGTCAAAGACTTGTTGCCATTAAACGTAACTGGGGGTAGGTAAAAGTTAATTTTTTTAGACCCCGTACTCTAAAAAAGAGTAGAGGGGTCTATTAAGTTTGTCTGAAGCGAAATGTGCGTAACAGGCAGAAGGAGGCGTGGCCGACCCCATAAAGTATATATATTCTTGATCAGCATCAACTGCCGAGTCGATATAGCGATGTCCGTCTGTCTGTCTGTCCGTCCGTATGAACACCTGGAACTTCTAAACTACAAGAGCTAGAGCAGCCAAATTTGGAATGAAAGTCCGTCTATATGTCGGGCAGGTTAAGTTTATTTCAAATTTTTGCCACGCCCCCTACCGCCCCCGCAAATTGTAAAAAACTATTTTCACATGACCATAACTTGAAAACGACTAGAGCTAGAGAGACCAAATTCACACATTATGTGTATGGTACCAATATAACTATCCTCACCAAGTTTAATTCGGATCGGACAACTATAGCCTATAGCTCCCATAGGACAAATCGCTCAAAAATAAAAAATTTGTATGAAGACATGTAATGTTAGTTGGCCGATCGCAACCAAACTTACAGAGAATGTGTGTATAATTATTAAAAGTATCGTCACCAAATTTGGTCCAAATCGGACAACAACAACATATAAAACAAATTAATCAAAAAATGCTGAGTTTTATGAATAAATTGTTTGTTTACACTTGCTTGCAATAAAAGACTTAACTCTACGTTTAGCTACTGCAATTTTAATAAGGAGCGTAGTCTAGGTAGTAGAGATGCGCGCTTCGTACGTGTTTGTTAGACCGGGATCCCGGGTTCGAATCCAGTCAGTGAAATATGTTTTTTGTTTACTTTTTAAATTTTAATTATTTACATAAACTTCAAAGCGGAGTGTGGTCTAAGTAGTAAAGATGCCTGATCTAATTCTTCGCACTTGTATGTTTACCCGGGATCATGGGTTCGAGCGCCGTCAGGGACATTTTATTAATTTTTGTTATATAACAAAATAACAGAAAAATATTACATGTAAATGCAGATAGTCGAGCACTTTTAATAGAGGGGCGTGGTGCAGCTATTAGGGCTCTGACGCGTGAGCATGAAGTCCGAGGTTCAAATCCCGTCAGTGAATTATTTTGGTTATTATTATTTTTTTATTTCAATTTAAATTTAAAATAATAATTTCGAATTGTAAAATAATAATTTCAAATTGTAAGACATGGCTTATTTTTAAAATAAGCCAAGTATGGAAATTGTGCATTTAATTGTGTATATATTTACATACATTTGTATGTAAATATGTATGTATACAAAATGTGAATCACTCCGCTTTTCTTCTTTTTCGTATGGAAAATGCGCACTTCTGTGAGTACGGGGTCTTTTACAGTCGGCTCGCTCGACTGTAGCCTTTCTTACTTGTTTATATTCATCAATGTTAATATTTGCTAAATTTATAGGAATTGGTTTTCGTACTTATGTTCAAGCTATACTGAACATGGGCGCCCGGTATGGAAAGCGCGACTCCCATGATCTGATTGTGTCCCAAAAAACGTTAAAAGGAAATATTATGGTTGCAGAATACAACAGAATAAAGGATCTGCTTACTACTGCCTTGTCAAACAAACAAATGGCATTTACTACCGACATGTGGGCCGATCAGTTTACCCGTCAATATTAGGAGTAAAAGAATTTCTGGCAGTAACTTTTTAGAGCAAGTGAAGCATATATTGCTTAAGTATAATTTAAAAGTAATTCGAGGAGTAGTGTTATTGTTACTGACAATGAAGCTAACAAAGTTGCCGCTTTTAACAGTTGTAAGAGACTTTCTTGCGCCTGTTATAACTTGAACTTAGTTATGGATTACGTTATGGAAAAGAATCCCGTTGAAGAAATTAAGACCTTATTGGTAAAATCAAAAAATCTAGTTATATATTTTAAGCATTCAGAGCTTAACAAAAAACTAAGCAAATCGCTAAAACAAGAGATTAGAGCGCGTTGGAATTCAATTTTCAATATGCTTGAAAGCATTTGTGAAGTTCAGGAAGAAATTAAAATGATGCTTTTATTAAAAAATCAACTACAACGTATATCAGATATTGATTTCACTTTAATAGAATGCTTCACTACATTTCTAAAACCATTCAAAGACTGTTCTGACAAATTGTCATTTGAAAAAGAGCCAACAATTTACATATATTTTTTATGGTACGAGAAACTAAAAAAAAATGAAAGTTGAAATATATGACTACAAAATTATGAAGCATGTAAAAAAAAAACCTTGAACTCTTTAGAGAAGCGTTTTCAGCCAACTTCCGTTCATTTGGTTGGTTTATTTTTAAATCCTTCACTCAAAGAACTAAGTTTGTTGACAGATGAAAAAAAAGAGCATGTAGTAGAAACCGTCAAATGCATGATGTTTGAAATTTATGAGTTACAAAATGATTCAATTGAGGAAGGGAGACTTGAAAACTCTCCGCCAAATTTCAATCATGAGTTTCAAGAGTTTTTAGATAAAAACCATCCCAAAAGAATTGAACTGGACGACAAAAATTCATTTGAGTAGGAAATTGATAAGTATTATGCCGCACGTTACAATTCAAACTTGTCTATATTAGATTTGTGGAAGGAGGCAACGGAACTTAAATTGTTGCAAGTGGTGGCAAGAAACATTTTATGTATTCCGGTAAGCTCTGCGACAAGCGAGCGAGTGTTTTAATCTTCTGGAAACATTTTAAATGATAGGCGGACAAGGCTTTTGAGCGCAAATTTGAATATGCTCCTTTTTAGACCCCGTCTGAAGCGAAATGTGCGTAACAGGCAGAAGGAGGCGTGGCCGACCCCATAAAGTATATATATTCTTGATCAGCATCAACAGCCGAGACGATATAGCAATGTCCGTCTGTCCGTCCGTCCGTCCGTCTGTATGAACACCTGGAACTTCTAAACTACAAGAGCTAGAGCTACCAAATTTGGAATGAAAGTCCGTCTGCTTCGCGAGCAGATCAAGTTTATTTCAAATCTTTGCCACGCCCCTTACCGCCCCCGTAAATTGCAAAAAAACAATTTTCACATCACCATAACTTGAAAACTACTAGAGCTAGAGTGACCAAATTCACACATTATGTGTATGGCACCAATATAACTATCATCATCAAGTTTGATCCGGATCGGACAACTATAGCCTATAGCTCCCATAGGACCAACCGATCAAAAATAAAAAATTTGTATGAAGACACGTAATGTTAGTTGAGCGATCGCAACCAAACTTACAGAGAATGTGTGAATAATTATTTAAAGTACCCTCACCAAATTTGGTCCAAATCGGACAACCACAACATATAAAATAAATTAATCAAAAATGCTGAATTTTTTGAATCAATTGTTTGTTTACACTTGCTTGCAATATAAGATTTAACTCTACGTTTAGCTACCGCAACTTCAATAAGGAGCGTGGTCTAGGTAGTAGAGATGCGCGCTTCGTACGTGTTGGTTAGCCCGGAGTCCCGGGTTCGAATCCAGTCAGTGACAAATGCTAATTGTTCACTTTTTAAATTTTAATTATTTACATAAACTTCAATGCGGAGTGTGGTCTAAGTAGTAAATATGCCTGATCTATAATTCTTCGCACTTGTATGTGAACCCGGGATCATGGGTTCGAGTGCCGTCAGGGACATTTTATTAATTTTGATTGTATAACAAATAAATATTACATGTAAATGCAGATAGTCGAGCACTTTTAAGAGAGGGGCGTGGTGCAGCTGTAAGAGCTCTGACGCGTGTGCGTGGAGTCCGAGGTTCGAATCCCGTCAGTGAATTATTTTGATTATTTTTTTTTTTATTTCAATTTAAATTTAAACTTAAATTTAAATTTAAATTTAAATTGAATTTCAAATTGTAAAACACGGCTTATTTTTAAAATAAGTAAGGAAATTGTGCACTTAATTGTGTATATATTTACATACATTTGTATATAAAAATGTATGTATACAAAATGTGAATCACTCCGTTTTTCTTGTTTTTCGAAAAGAAAATGCGCACTTCTGTGAGTACGGGGTCTTTTACAGTCGGCTCGCTCGACTGTAGCCTTTCTCTCTTGTTTTATACAAAAATTTGTAATATTATTCTTATTTAGGGGAGGGTGGTCCACATGGATGATATAAAATAGGAATTGTTCCGACCCTCTAAAGTAAGTCGGAGAATTAAGTTTTATAGTAAGCTTAAATTCCATTTTATATTTCTCTTGCAGGCTTATTTGGTCCCTTTTACTTTTACTAAATTTAATAGATGCTCGGATCACCGACTACTCCCATGCCAGTTACATTCCCGTAATAGACGGAAAGGTTGTGCTATGGGAACAGGCACTCAAGCAACTTAACTGAATTTCTAAGCATAGTAGAAGAAACTAAGTGGTTGGCTGATTTATTTCCCCAATCCCATATGCGAAAGCCACTAGATGTAGATGTAGACCATTTTAAAAGTCTTTTGTCCATTTTAAAGCTTCATCAGAGAATCGCCAGAAGCCAAGATTTTCTAGAAACAAATGAATCAGCTCACCGATACTGTGAATCGGATAATCAAAGAAAAGAAAGCTGAATTCGTTTCACATTTGTACGACGCATTATTGGCAAGAAATAGAATGTAAATAACCAAAATTCTAAGTCTCATGCTCACAATCACTCTTGCCAAAGCAAACATTACAAGCCCAACAATTTTTGACCACAACGATTTAATGTCCGTGCTTATCGGACTTCCCACATTTAATTAAATATCCCAGAATCAAGTTTATATTTAGAAAAGTCAAATTACTCCCGGTGTCCCACGAAAATACAGTACTTCAACTCCAATATAATACAGTAGCCAAATGTAACAACAACATCCTAGCAGTAACAAGTTGCGGAACGACATCTTACGCATCGATCTGCAAATTGACCACACACGACACCTGCGCCGGTGGACTGCAAGCTGCACCTGAAGATCATCACTGTTAGGGGTATCTTAGTCATAAGTCTTAGCGGTTAAATTCTCTTCTACCAAAGATTGAAGAGAAGACGAGCATCAAAGAAGATACAAATGACCGAGGATAGCTTCAAGATGATCGAGGACGTTCGTACTTCAAAAGGGGTAGTAGTTAACCAGTGCCTTTCGGTAGCAGTTGTATAAGTTATTGCGTTCCCCTCGGAACAGTTGAACAACATAAACAAGCCCAACTGTAAACCAGCAGCCGAAATCATAGTGCTGATGAGGCGAAAATCAGTTCAACACCCCGAGGGTATCAGGCCATTGACGGTATTCTGATATCTTGCACATGCCGCAAGATCAGCATTGGGGACTGTTCGACTCGGAGCTGGTAGAGGAAATCCTATAGTACCTTTCCTTGGAGGACATCAGGAATTCGCCGTTGGACACCTCGGTGTCTGCCCTACGCCTTGCCATGCAGTCTGTGTGGGACAGGGTGCTGGGCCTTAAGCCGTCCAGAACCACTGGAGAGGTGAAGTGGTAGACCACAGAGCTGAGTACCAAACGCCAGGAGGTCAGGACACTGAAGCGCAGACTCCAGGAAGCTTTGTTGGAGATCACAGGGACGACCCATGGGTGCATGTATACTGAATATGCCGAGGACGAAAACGGTTCGCAGATTTGGGATGCCTTCGTTCGGATAACAGGCTGGTCGTAACATGGCACGACTGCGCGAGTCTCCACCTCCTCTACTTTTTTCCAGTTGCAGAAGCGAAAAAAGCGCTCCGAATGGAGCGGCACCGGCAATCGAAGCTTTCGAGGTTGGAACATGTGTCGCCAGGTTGAAGAGCAGGCGCTCTTCCGGACTGGACGGCATCACCGGCGGTGTCTTCAAGGCTGTATGGAGTGCCATCCCCGAGCACATGACAAGGGGTACTTCCCCCTTGGGTGGAAGCGCCCGCGAGTGGGATATGAGAAACAGAGCATCCTATTGGAGTACCTGCCTGCTGCCAGTGTTTGGCAAGGTGCTGGACGAGATCACGGTGAGTCGGATGAAGGAGGTGCTTTCCGATGGAAATAGATGGCAATTTGGCTTTCGATCTGGACACTGCGTGAAGAATGCATGGAGATATGTTCAGACAAGCGTTGTCGCCAGCCGGGCGAAATACGTTTTAGGCCTGTTCGTGGATTTCAAGGGAGACATTGACAATATTAAGTGGAGCTCCGCGATGCACAGCTTAATAGCCCTCGGATGCCAGGAAGCCAGCTTGTGGAGAAGCTTCTTCTGTGGCAGGAGGGCCAGGATGACCAGCAGATTTGGAGAGGTCGACGTCGGGGTAACTCGAGGCTGTCCGCAAGGATCCATCAGTGGGCCGTTCATTTGGAACACCATGATGGATGTGCTGCTCCAGCGTTTGGAGCCCTTGTGTGTTTTCAGCGCATACGCCGACGATCTGCTGGTTCTCGTCGAGGGAAGGTCGAGAGCCGAACTGGAGAGTTGAGGAGAGGAGCTGATATCCGTTGTGGGAACTTGGGGAGCCGAGGTTGGAGTCTCGATCTTAACCAGCAAGACGGCAATGATGATGTTGAAGGGAAGATTGGCCGCTTCCTGGCCACCCCTGGTACGATTTGCAGGAGTAAGTCTGCCATATGTCACGCAATACCGGTACCTTGGCATCACGGTCGGCGAAAGGTTGAATTTTCAACCGCATATCGCAGGATTGCGAGGAAAGCTGGCTGGAGTCGTCGGAGCATTGAGTCACGGCTGCGGGTCGACTGGGGTCTCAGTCCCCGGGCGAAACGGACCAGTTATGCCGGACTCATGGTGCCCTGTGCACTATTTGGTGTCTCGGTTTAATATTCCGCTGTTGGGAGAGAGTCGGGGGCTAGGAGGCGCCTCATATTCTGTCAAAAAGTCATGCTCGTAGGATGCCTTGTGGTATATCGAACAGTGTCCAACGTGGAACTGCAGGTGCTTGCTAGAGCTCCTTTGGACCTGGTTGCCAAGAAATTGACAATCATGTTTAAGGTCAAGCCTGCCCACCCGCTGGAAGAAAGCGATTGGCTGTTCGGCCTGGAATTGGCAAATCTAGATCGGAGGTAGATGAAGGCGATGCTAAACGAGCGCATGTGCTGCGAGTGGCAACGCAGATGGGTTGACAATGAGCACGGTCGACCGCCTTATCGCTTCATTCCGGACGCATGCTTCGTCTTCAGCCGGATGGACTTTGGATTTAGTGTTCACGCTGGATTGGAATTAATTGGTTGATTTGGAATTAAAAGTGATGCGGTACTTGTTCCAAATTTCGAGGTCTAAACAGAGCACCTTAATTTGGAAGTAACCTCGGCTACAAAAGACTTACTTAGCCGTTATTGGAAGACAAATCTTCGGAGGAATTGCAGGGCCGACCAAAGCCTCAATTTGGCAGAATTTCTTCCACATGGAAGCAAATAGCCGATCAAAGCTGTAAATTTGTACCACCGGATGGGCTGGTGCCCAGTCTAGTGAATTTGGGCCCATCTGTGGGAGTTTCGTAGTGGCGGTTTTATGTACTCAAATGCGGGTAGAGTTTATGACTCGGCGAGGAGTTGAGCGAAACAACCGGGTGTTGTACTCAATGACCAGCAGAGGCTTTAGGTAGGCCTCGCCCCTCACCAGGGGGAAAGTAATGCCCGACAGCATTCATTCGGTTTGGCACCTGAAAGGTTAAACATTCGGGGCGTTGGTGGACGCTTTAATTAGCCCGCTGTATTATGCGTCGCCTATGTGATGCAATCGTGTACCGTGGTTGTTAACCCCTTAAGGTGGTAGACGCCACGTAAAACAAATTCGACTTTATGGCCACAGCCTGGCGGCAGCACACGCAGTCAATCTTGGCATTACTAACGACTCCGCTTTCAGGAAATGCAATGACTTAAACGCCGCAAAATCGCTAGAGCATCTTTAATGACTCTGCCCTGCACTAGTACGCGAAAGGCTAAGGACCATGGGAGCACCACAACTCTCCTCGGTGGAGGGAAAATTTAAATTGAGCTTGATCTACCTGCACATTATAGTAGTCTATGTCCCAAATTTGGTGTTTCTTGCTTTTGCCATCTCTGAAATCTCAGCGTTCATATGGACAGACAGAAGGTCAAAGCTTATTTGAACAAACGCAATACACCCTCACAGGGTATAAAAATAATAACAAAATTACACAGAAAGACACATACATACGCGCGCATACACTTATCGTTAAAAGTTAAGCGCAAAGAAGCTGATCGGGATTAGGTGGTCTAAGAATGGCAGCAAATCAAAATAATACCAAACAAAACAAGAAAGAAAGTACAGTCCAGCACGCCCAACCATGTTATACTCTCTGCATTTAATTTCCGACAATATTGCTTAAATCGGTCAACGGGTATTACTATTGATCAGTACGGCCAGCGTCCGCTGGCAGCGCTGCCGCCACACATGAAACGTAAGCGTTGAAATTTGTTTTAATTTATTTTAAAATTAATATTTTTTTTGACAACAACGAAACATGTATCTTTGCCTGATTTTTTTTCAAAATCAATCAAATAAAAAAGGAATTGAATAAATCAGGAAATCGAATTAACAAGGCGTGGCAGCCTAAAATTTTTAATGACAATGCATTTATGCTGTCTCTAAAAACATGACAACCAAAATTGGAATTTCCAAGTGTCATAGTTACTGATAAGAAAAGACTGTTGTGTTGACTGACTTAATATGGAGCCGATACTGACTAAATTAAAACTTGTAGCTCTTTTCATCTCTGAAATCTGTTTGTTCATACGGACGGAAAGACGGACCGGCATTGCTATACTTTTTAAGAAATTATAAAACTTATAACAAGATAGAAAAGCAATCGAGCACGTCCAACCGTAAACTTCTCCGCATTTTATTCTCGATTATATGATTATATTATTAAAATGGAAATCCATTAGTTGCAATGAATAGTACAATACTTACACAAAAACGTTAAAACAAATTCATCTGTTTGTATGTATGCCCATAAATATGTATGTATGTATATGTACCACCATTAGTCGGCACGGCTTGCGTCCGTGGGAAGCGCTACCGTCATGGGCGCTATGTTTGTATATTTCTGTTTGGTTATATCCATAAGATTCTTGATAATGGTCGGATTTTTATGCAACTTTCAGGATTGCTTGATAGAATATGTATTCAGATAAATTATAAATAATAATATTGTACGATAAGACAGAACTCCTTAAAAACGGCATGCAAATTTAAAAATTAGTTTTATATCTTTTGGGGAAAGGGTGCAGACCAAGATTATTAATGGCATTGCATTAATGCTGTCTCTAGGAACCTGCGTACCAAAATGGGTATTCGCAGAAAACATCGATTTTACTTGTAGCGTATGGGAAGTGGCACCGAAAAAAACATAAATATGGAGTCGATACTGACTTATTTCTAAGTTCTAGATCTTACATTCCCTGAGATCTGTGTGCTCATACGGGCAAACAGACACGCACACGGACACGAATCGGCTTGTTATGTTGATCAAGAATATATATACTTTATGGGTTCTGTCAAGCCTTCTTCCGCCTGTTGCATACTTTTCAAAAACGTAACGTAAACAGAAAAGAAGATGCCAATACGAAAGCACGTTTAACTAACGGAATACTCACTCTAACAAACACAGACACTTGATACACAGTCACCTGCAGTTTGCTTTAGCTGTAATTTTTTTACACCCTTGCATAGAGTATCTTAATTTTGTGAAACGCATTGAAGGACACGTGTCCGACCCCATTAAGTATATATATTCAATATATTCAGCATCAACAGGCGAGTCGATATAGCCATGTTCGTCTGTCTGTCTGTTTCGATGCGAACTAGTCTTTCAGTTTTAAAGCTTTGGTACAGATGTGTTATCTTTGCATGCAGTTCACATTTTAAAATCGGCCAGATCCGATGACTATATCACATAGCCCCCATAGGAAGAATCAGTTGAAAACAAGTGTTCAAAAATGAACATGTTATGTAAACAGAAAATAACAACGCGGGGATTATGTTAAGAAACTATGTGAACCCTAAATGTCTTATCTAAAAATACTCTGTTTATCTCTGCTTGCGATCCGTTTCCATGCTTGGAAACGAAGCATAGAATAAGACTAGATCTAAATATAAACCACGCTCTATCCTGTGCGTGGGGTAAAAAAAGTAAATTAGAAATATCTTAGAGGAGAGCTGTTCTCCGATGTAATTGCATGCTATATAAGCCGAGAAATGTAAGAAATAAAATCAGTCCAAATTTTGTTCTCCAACCATAGAGTTCAATTTTTGTGCTCAACCATAAAGTCTTGTTGTCCATGCATTCATTGGTCCTTCGAGCATTCTGTTGTTTCCCCCACCAGTGGTAAGTTACACAGAATTATAAACCAGCACCTTATAGTGAATACTTAAGGTTGCAAAATAAATCGGTCTGTTGCTATCATAAGAAGCACAGAACTGATTGCTCTTGCTCTTTGTGTGGCAGAGTTTATATAAATATCCGAAAAGGATTAATAAAATTTTTGGCTCGAGCGCTCAAAAATAAAAGAGGCAGAGTAAAGTAAAAGTAAAAGTAAAAGTAAAAAAATAAAAATTTAATAAATTGTGTGTGTTCGATAAAGTTAAATCGGCGGGCACAAAATTATAGCGTTTCCGAGGCTAACATCGGAAAGTGTAGAAAGTTTCAAGCAGCCATGGAGCTGCAGGGATCAAGGGTCCATTTATTCATTGGTCCTTCGAGCACTCTGTTGTTTCCCCCCACCAGTGGTAAGGAACACAGAGTTATAAACCAGCACCTTATAGTGGAGTAGATAAGGTTGCTAAGTAAAAATTGGTCTGTTGCTTTTATAAGAAGCACAGAACTGAATTGTTTTGTCCTCCCATTGAGGAGGCAGAGTAAGCGTTTCCGAGGCTAACATCGGAAAGTAAAAGATATATACGTAAAAAGATTCAAAAGGCCAAAGAGTAGCCAGAATCAAAGATCGGCTCGCAAGAGGATTTACAACCCCAAGAGCCGAAGGCAACGGTCGGCTAGAGGATTTACAACCCCAAGAGCCGAAGACAACGGTCGGCACGGTAGAGGATTTACAACCCCAAGTGCCGAAGACAAGGTTCGCCGCGTAAGCAGCGATAGCGGCGATACAGCGTCAACGATAGCAGCGACACCAGATCATCGTCAGCAGCACCGTCGACGTCAGCAGCAGCATCAACATCAGCAGCACCAGCATCAGCAGAAGCGTCTACAGAAGCGTCAGCAGCATTAACAGCGACAACAACAAAATGTAGTTAACCATAGTTATTGTCATTTTATTTAAGTAACCCCCTTTTCTGTGGCCCTTGGCAGTATGTTCAAAAATGAACATGTTATGTAAACAGAAAATAACAACGCGGGGATTATGTTAAGAAACTATGTGAACCCTAAATGTCTTATCTAAAAATACTCTGTTTATCTCTGCTTGCGATCCGTTTCCATGCTTGGAAACGAAGCATAGAATAAGACTAGATCTAAATATAAACCACGCTCTATCCTGTGCGTGGGGTAAAAAAAGTAAATTAGAAATATCTTAGAGGAGAGCTGTTCTCCGATGTAATTGCATGCTATATAAGCCGAGGATTGTAAGAAATAAAATCAGTCCAAATTTTGTTCTCCAACCATAGAGTTCAATTTTTGTGCTCAACCATAAAGTCTTGTTGTCCATTCATTCAACAAGTAAGAAAAGCTACAGTCGAGCAAGCCAAATGTGAAAGACCACGTGCTAACTCTAGTGGGCATTTTACCATACAAATAACTGACTGACTGATTTGTCTTATGGGAGCTATACGGAGCTGTAAATCACCAATTTTCGACCGATTTGTCCTATGGGGCTATAGGCTAAAGGTGTCCGATCCGAATAACACTTGGTAGAGATAAATTTAATGGTACCATACACATAATATGTGAATTTGTTTGCGATCGCTTAACTTAAACTACATGTCTCCATACAAATCACCAGTTTTCGACCGAGTTGTCCTATTTTAGCTATGGGCTATTGTTGTCCGATCCGAAGCAAACTTGATGCGGATAGTAATAATGGTACCATACACATAATGTGTGAATTTGGTCCCGATAGGTCTAGTCGTTTTTAAGCTATGGTGATATGACAATTGTTTTTGACAATTTGCGGGGCTGGTAGGGGGCGTGGCAAAAATTTGAAATAAACTTAGCCTGCCTGACATACAGACGGACTTTCATTCCAAATTTGGTGTCTCTAGCTCTTGTAGCTTAGAAGGTCTAGGTGTTCATACGGACGGACGGGCATACAGACAGAAATTGCTATATCGTCTCCGCTGTTAATGCTGATCAAGAATATATATACTTTATGGGGTCGGAAAAGCGTCCTTCTGCCTGTTAGGCACATTTCGCTTCACAGAAACTTAATAAACCCCTATACTCTTTTTAGAGTACAGGGTCTGAAAAAATGTTTTAAGCTATCTTAACCAAATGAAGCCTATATACATTTAGTACCAAATCCCGTATGCAAACCAAATTTCATCCAGATCGGACCACTTTATCATATAGCTACCATAGGAACTATTGGTTGATAATGCTTAGAACTTAGTATGAAAATTTCCAGTGTCTATTGAGCGATTTCAACTAAATTCACGCAATTCAGATAGCCATTATTCCCTATATATTTACCAAATTTTAGCCATATTGGACTACTATATCATATAGCTTCCATTGGAATAAATGATAACTGAATTCAAATGAACCCAATATGCATGACTGCAAGGGTATTTAATTTTAGGCGACCCGAAGATAGCCATGTTTTCTTGTTTACTGTACTAGTTGTTACTTGTTAAAGAATTGATAGATTACAAGCCAGCGAGCCGACTATTAAAGACCCCGTACTCATTCTTGTGAGCGTTTTTCAATACTAATCAGCAATCTTCGACCGATTTGTCCTGTGGGAACGACAGGCTATAGTTGTCCGATCTGGACCAAATTTAGTGAGGCTATATTAACTCTTGATGTTCACATAATGTGCGAGTTTGGTTGAGATCTGTTCATTCAAACCAAGTTTTTTCATAAAAATCACCAATTTTCAACCGTAGTGTTCTATAATAGCAGTAAGATAGTTATCCCATGGGAACCAAACACATTATGTGCAAGTTTAATTGCGGCCGTTCAACTAACACTACATGGGCTCAGTCAAATTTCATATTTTAGACCGATTTGTCCAATGGCAGCTATAGGATATTGTTGCACTATACACATGATGTGTAAATTCTTTGTACTGGTCATGTTAACATAGTATTTTTTACAATTTGCGGGGCGGTAGGGAGCGTGGCAATTTTTCTAATAATTTGATCTGCCAGAATCATAAACGAATTTTTATTAAAAATGTGGTGTCTCTAGCTTCTATAGTTTCCGAGATCCAGGTACTCATACGGACAGACTGGCAGACGGACTTCGCTATATCGACTCGGCTGTTGATGTTGAACAACAATATACATATCTATACTCTATGGGGTCAGCCACGCTTCCTTCTGGCTGTTACATACTTTTCATAAAAATTAATTTAAAAAAAAAGTTTTGCGTTCTGAAGTGGTAGAGAAAAACCAATTTCTACTGTTGTGGTCATTTGGAAAGATAAAATGTACAGATTCTTGATTAATATGACTGTCTTTATCGGATTCACAAAAAAAACATTCCAAAAACAAGAAAGAATGCTATAGTCGCCTCACGACTTTAGGATACCCGTTACTCAGTTTAATTATATTATTAACAATATAATATATTATTAATAATATTAATAATAGTACAATCGTTTAGTTAATCGACCCTATTGATTTAAATTCATATGACTTGAGAAACGTAGAAAATTTTCATACAAAATCATATTAACAGCGTATTTTTGACCGATCGTCCCTATGGGAGCTATACGATATAGTCGTCCGATTTGAATGAAACTTAGTCAACATATTTATATTATTGACAGATATATTCTGTGTGACTTTTGCATCGATTGCTTGGCCAATGCAAAAGTTATTCATATAAATTTATATTTGGAGCGTATTTTTGACCGATTGCCCCTATGGGAGCTATCCGATATAGTCGCTTGATTTGGATGAAACTTAGCCAATATGTTTATATTATTGACAGATATATTCTGTGTAAGTTTCACTTCGATTGATTGGCCAACGCAAAAGTTATTCATATAAATTCATATTTGGAGCGTTTTTTTTGACCGATTGTCCCTATGGGAGCTATATGATATAGTTGTTCGATTTGGATCAAACTTGTTCAGTATACGTAATCCCTAGACGTGTACTTTCTGTGTCAATTTGGTTTAGATAGCATTACTAACAAAAAAGTTTTCTATACTAAAACATGCTATTTTTACCTGTTTTTACCTTTGTATGCACATAGAACGCCCTAAAGTGGGCGTGTCAAAAAACAAAAGCAAACTTGTACTGCTTGGGCATTTTATCTTTCGTTTGCGACCACTCGGGCCTTTCTAGCTCTTATAGTCTCTGAGATCCTTTTGTTCACACAGACGGACAGACGGACGGACGGACAGACGGACGGACGGACAGACGGACATGGCTATATCGACTCGGCTAGTCATGCTGATCAAGAATATATATACTTTATGGGGTCTGCCATGTCTCCTTCTCCCTGTTACATACATTGCAACGAATACAATATACCCTTTTACTCTAGGAGTAACGGGTATAATAAATAATTTTTTTTTCGTATAATGGCGGCTTTTAAAAATTTAGGCCGAATTTTTTAAACATTTTAAAAATTCAAATTTCTAGTTTTTGTGGTGTGTATATGTTAGAGATGTATTTTAAGAAAATTCATGCTACATTTTAATTGAATTGGTTGGTTATAACTTGAGATATCGTGGCGACCATATTAAAACTAGATGTTTTCAGAAAAACCAATTGATACTTTTGTATTTGCTCAATGCGACATAGCAGCCACGTCATAAGAACAGCTGTAACTTCGAAAACATTTTGAACTTTAAAAAATAATTTTGGGAACATTTATACCGAAACTATCAAGTCATAAACATTTTTGCTATTCGATTTTATTTAATTTGTGGGCTAGAATACCGTCTAAATCTAAATATTTGCAATTCTGTGATTTCGGGTGTGTTGAAACACTTTGTTGGAAAAATTTTTTTAATATTTTTTTTTTTCTTTTTTCCGCTTTGTCTTCTCTCTCGACCCTTTGCTTGTGTAAAAAAGTATCACCCCGCTATCATCGTACTCTTTTCTCTGTCTCGTCGCGCTTTATTTTGCTATACCACGCTATTTAATCCCATTGTTCGTTTTGGTTGGTGTTGGGATAAACTTATATGTATATATAAGCTCAGAGCAATAAGTAGCACGAGTGGTTCGGTTAAACGTTTAATAAAGAGTGAGTTATCATAAACCAAAGAATCGAGTACATAATTCAACTTAGTACTAGGGTTGCCAGATTATATGTTAGCTTATTTTATGTTAATTGTCATTACATTTTTAACACTTCTTCTTAAGCAACATATACATTATTCTTTAATTCATTCCAAGTAATTTAACAAATTCTTTGTGCTTTTGTTTGCTTAAACATTTTGTTAGTACATCAGCAATGTTGCTGCTTGAGCTTACGTATTCTAATTCAATTTCATTATTTTCGACTTTTTCGCGAACAAAGTGATATTTAATGTCAATATGTTTTGTACGCTTGTGATGTACTGGGTTTTTGGCAATATGCTGTGAGCTGATATTGTCTCCAAAGATTGTGAGCGGCTCCGCTTTCGTTGTCCAGCCGATCTCTTTCAGCAGTCTCCGTAGGTACACAGCTTCTTTAGCAGCCATAGATAAAGCAACGTACTCAGCTTCAGTGCTGCTCAACGCGACGACACTTTGCTTAGTTGAAGTCCAAGAGAATGCACCGCCAGCAAGAAAAAATGCATATCCACTGTAGGATTTTCTGTCCAGCCTTTCATTGGCCCAATCTGCATCAGCGAATCCTTTCACTGGTTCGTCACACTTGCTGTATTTGATACACAAATGCTTTGTTCCCGCCAAATACCGTAGGATGTGTTTTGCAGCAGTCTCGTGCTCTGCATGGGGATCGGTATTTCTTTGCGATAGTTTGCTTACTGCATGCAAAATATCCGGTCGACTCAATACTGCTAAATACATAAGCGAACCAATTAGTGACTGATATTGTGTTGTATTTACCTTGACACATTCTTCGCTTTCGCAGCCAACTTGGTATCCAGGGTCAAGTGGGGTACTAACAGGTCGACATTGACTCATTCCATAATGGTCTAATAGTCCTTGGATGTGCGATTTCTGGCATAGGGAAATGGAACCCTGTTCACCGTCCCTCTCAATTTCCATGCCCAAGAAATAGCTTATGGGTCCGCCATCGTGCATCTTGAACTTTGCTGCTATCTTCTTCTTAATTACGGCTATGTCGTTTTTGTTTGGACATGCGATAATTAAATCGTCGACGTACACTGCGATGTAGCTATAAGCTAGTTGATCTTGTTTCACGTACAAGCATGAGTCGTTCGTGCATCTCTTAAAACCCATGGTTGACAGTACTTCATCGAGCGTTTTATTCCAGACACGTCCAGCTTGCTTTAGTCCATATAGTGCTTTGTGCAGTTTTAGCACCTTTCCTGGATGCTGTTTGTCTTCAAAATTTTAAGGTTGCCTCATATAAACTGTTTCGTGAAGCTTGCTGTTCAGATATGCGTTCGAAATGTCCACCTGGTGCATGAACAGCTTCTTCTCAGCGGCTACTGCCAACAGCATACGGATCGTCTCGTACCGAATGACTGGTGAAAATATTTCCCAGTAATTTACACCAAATTGTTGTCCACAACCTTGAGCAACTAGACGGGACTTAAATTTTTCAATCGTACCATCTTTATTTCTTTTAATTCGAAATACCCATTTCGAACCAATAGCCTTTTGACCTGCAGGCAGCTCGCATAAAGACCACGTTTCATTTTCTTCAAGAGCGTCGAATTCTTCTTGCATAGACTTCTGCCAATACTGTGCATGATTACCCTTTAATGCTTCATGAACTGACTGTGGGGTATCAGTGTTTTCCTCTTGATTCAGCAAACTATGAAGTACATCCTGGTATTGCTTTTTCGGTCGCCCGCGCTGACCAGTACGGATGATTTTGGGTCTGCCACGCCCGCGTTGTACTGAAACCTCTTGTGGTTCAGTTTGAATATCTTCTTCTGCTTCTGGTTCTTGATCACTTGCGCTTACGAATTCGTCTTCGTCTCCATGAATGGGTTGCAATGATGTTTCCTGATCTCCGGCTCCAGTAAGATCAGCATGAACAGGTAGCAAAATCATTCATTTGATCAGCCAGAACGCACTTCTTTGATATTTCGAAATCATCCTCGATGAACTTTACATCACGTCTTTCGATGACTTTTCGGCTTTCAGGGTCATACAGCCAGTATGCTTTCGCTGTATTTGAGTAACCAACGAATATATGCTCCTTACCCTTTGCGTGAAATTTGCCTCTTTTGACCTTGTCTAGGGCAAATGCTCGAGATCCGAAAACACGAAAATATTTAACTGAAGGCTTATGTCCTTTCCATGCTTCGTATGGTGTTCCTCCATTTAGTGCCTTAGTGGGACAACTGCTGCCCATAAGAACTCTTCGAGCTTCGCATTTATAATAAGACTCTTCGCCATTTCTACGATTGTCCTGTTGGCACGTTCTGCTACTCCGTTTTGCTGAGGAGTGTAGGGAACAGTCAACTGCCTTTGTATCCCGCATGCGCCTAAAAATTCGGTAAACTCCTTATTGACATACTCTGTGCCATTATCACTCCGCAGAGCTTTAATTTTGTTGCCTGTTTGACATTCCACAAAATTTTTGAATATTTTAAACTTTTCAAACACCTGGAACTTTTTGTTTATATTGTAAACAAAAATCATACGAGAGTAATCGTCAATAAATGTAACGAAATATCGATTGCCACCAATCGAGTTTACATTCATAGGTCCACATACATCTGTGTGCACTAGCTCAAGCACTTTGTTTGTGCTGCAACTTGTTTTTTGTGTGAATGGCAACGCACAAATTTTGGCTTTGTTAGATGTGTCACAATTTATTTCAGCTTTCATTTTATTGATGTTCATTCCATGAACCAACTTTTTGTCGTTTAACTGTTTCAAGTCTGTAAAATTTAAATGACCAAGCCTATTGTGCCATTTTACTTCAGGTCAAATTGTCTTTAACATGTGAACTGCACTTGCATTTGAAGACTGTTTGACCAAGTACAAATTATTTTCTTGAAAAGCTTTTAGGAGTACTTGTCCTTGCTTTGTTTTAATCAGTGCCACTTTTCCAATAAACGTAGTGGAATTCTCAAAATTAGTCGCTGCACTCACTGATATAAAGTTCATATGTAGCTCGGGGACATATAAAACATTGTGCAAGTTCACTATCGTGTTCACGCCTTGAATTTTGATTTGCAGCCAACATTATCGATGTTTTCTTCTCAACAAAGTTTAGAAACATGCTGCGATCGCAACACATGTGCGATGTTGCGCCACTGTCCAAACACCAAACACTCTTTTGCTGCTCTTTGACAAAGCAGTGCATCAAACTGCTTGCCTTTTCTTGATGTTCCTTTGGAGTTTCGTTCCTCTTCTTTGATCGGCATTCGCTTGCCCGATGACCAATTTTTTCGCAGTTGAAACATTTTCCGTTGAATTTTTGTTTCGCGCCTTCCTTAGCTCCGTTATTTTCCTTTCCTTTGTATTTGCTCTGCGTATGTGTGTATACGGCTTGTGTATCTGCGTAGTTTTCTCGTTCTGCTTTGTCTTTCTTTCGTGTGGCTTCTTCAAGCAATTTTACTTTGACTGCTTCGAATTTTGGAAGCTCGTCGCGTGTCTCAATCGCAACTACGAAATTCTCCCATGTTTCAGGTAGACTGCTCAATAGCATTATGACCTTCAGCTCGTCGTTGAGTTTGATGTCCAATTCCGCCAATTTTTCTATTGTCTCCACAAAAGAATTCAAATAGGTGTTTACGTCATCTCCCTGCTGCATATTGAGTCGTATCAACTTCTGGTAGAGTTGCACTTTCCGAATCGGACCAACTGGCATATGAATTTCTCTTAATTTCTTCCACACTGCTTCCGAAGTTTCACATGACTTTATGTGCATTAACTGTGATGGCTTTATGTTTAACGTAATATACGCTATGGCCTTTTGATCCAGTTTTTCCCACTTTCTGGCTTCTTCTTCATCTTCGCCAGGAGCTATTCCGCAGACTACATCCCATAAGTCTGTCATTACAAGCACACTTTTCATGGACATGTGCCACACGCCATAATTGTTCTCATCAAGTTTTTCGATTTGATTCGACAAATTCATGTTTGCTAACTATTCCGCGTTAATTCGCGCACGACTTTAACTGTTGATAATTTAGCACAACTGACTCTGAGACTCACACGCTTGGTAGTCCCTTTTAATAGTTTATAACGAAACAACGTACTCTGGGCCCATAACCAATGTTGGGATAAACTTATATGTATATATAAGCTCAGAGCAATAAGTAGCACGAGTGGTTCGGTTAAACGTTTAATAATGAGTGAGTTTCATAAACCAAAGAATCGAGTACATAATTCAACTTAGTACTAGGGTTGCCAGATTATATGTTAGCTTATTTTATGTTAATTGTCATTACATTTTTAACATTTCGCTTCAGACAAACTTAATAGACCCCTATACTCTCGGGACCTAAAAAGTGAATATTTTTCGTTTGTTGCAACCAAAAACCCCAGTGTGTGTTTAATTACAGGGCTTAATTTTCTTTTACAGCGCAGCCGGAACAGCCGTAGCAGTAGCGCCAATACACCCACATATTCGCGCACACAGTCACAATTGGAACGCCGGCACGCCACCGCTCCGACGAACTGCAGCTTCTCTCCGACCCGGTCCAATAGTTGGTACTTCGAGCCGGAGAATACTGTCCCCTCGCCCCAGTAAGCTCGTCTATAGAGGCATCAGGCATATCTAACCTCATGTGGAACAGTTCCGCTATCCATCCAGCGACTGTCCACTGCGATTGTTTTTTTGTACTCCAGCCTTTTCAGTGGCAGGCCAGTTTTCAGTGTGGATACAAATATATTTTTAGCTTAGGCACATTGTGCAAGTGCATTTAAACATACATTTAGTCCAACATAAGCAACAGCTGTGAAAACATAAGTCGTATTCCTCTATTCCACTAGTGTTTCTGTGGCACTATTTAATTTTGTGGGTAAAATCTCTAATCGCGGACAGTTCCCTTAGCCGGACGAATTTAATAGTCCCAAGACAATGATTTTCATACAAGGTAGCTTTTACCTATCGGTTCACTAAATCCGTTTAAATATCTCAAACTATCGGTGCATGATTTGTGCATGGCTGTATAAACTATCGGCATTTCTCTCACCAGTACCTATGGAGTATCGATGCACTATATTTGTATGGTGAAATTAACTATCTGCACCCCACATTAGTACAAATAAACCATTGGCCAAATATAGAAAAATCAGCATTTTAGAGCTAGCCGACACTATCACTATCAGCGCTGAGTTGCTTAAAATTGTAGATGCACGTTTTCAAGTGCATTTGCCCACTTAGACCACACTCCTTATTAAAATTTCAATAACTAAACGTAGAGTTAACTTTTTTATTGCAAGCAAGTGTAAACAAACAATTTATACAGACAAATCAGCATTTTTGACCATTTTGTTGTACTCTCTGCAAGAGAGAGTATATTGGGTTTGTGAAAAGTATGTAACAGGCAGAAGGAGGCGTGACAGACCCCATAAAGTATATATATTCTTGGTCAGTATCACTAGCCGAGTCGATATAGCATGTCTGTCTGTCTGTCCGTATGAACAAACAGATTTCAGAGATGGTAAGAGCTACAAGTTTGCATTTGGTCTCTATCGACTCGATATTTAGTCAGTCAATACAAGAATCTTTTTTTTTTCGATGCCACGCCCCGTTCGCCGACAATGAGCAAAAAACTAGACACACTTCGTAAAAAATTGATGTTTTAGGCGAATATCTCAGTAACTATGGCACTTAGGAGTACCAATTTTGGTAGGGAGGTTTCTAGAGACAGCATTCATGCGTTGTCATTAAAAATTTTTGGCTGCCACGCCCCCTTTTCCCACAAAAACTAAAAAGTTTTCAAACTTAAATGCCGATTTTAAGGCATTTGATCTTATCATACAGTATTGTTATTTCAAATTCATTTGAAGACAAAATATATCAAACTATCATGATAGTTGCATACAAATCGGACTATAAACAAAAGACCTAGACAAGTAAGAAAGTTAATAATTGAACGCAATGTCAATGCATGTGTGCGAGCGAGATAGAAACATACAAACATGTGAGCGAACGTTTTCGCTGCTTGCTAGCGGCAGCGCTGCCCGCGAATGCTAGCCGTGCCGACTAATTGTTTATGTATTACATATACACACATAGATATGTGCGTGCATACATATATTGTCAAATGTATATGTGCATACATACAAACATATGAATTTGTTTCAACGTGTTTTATTGCAAGTATTATCAATTGATACACCCGGGTACCGATTTCATTAAAATGATCGGGAATAAAATGCGGAGAGTATTTTACGGTCGGGCGTGCTCGACTGTACTTTCCTTTCTTGTTTTATATGTTGTTGTTGTCCGATTTGGACAAAATTTCCTGTGTGAGTTTGGCTGCGATTGCTCAACTAACATTACATGTCTTTAAACAATATTTTTATTTTTGACCGATTTGTCCTATGGGAGCTATAAACTATAGTTGTCCGATCCAAATAAAACTTTTTTAGGATAGTTTCAATGGTACCATACACATAATGTGTGAATTTGGTCTCTCTAGCTTTAGTCGTTTTCAAGTTATGGTGATGTGAATATAGTGTTTTACAATTTGCGAGGGCGGTATGGAGCGTGGCAAAAATTTAAAATAAACTTAACCTGCCTGACATATAGACTGACTTTCATTCCAAATTTGACGGACTGACGGACAGATGGACATTGCTATGTCGTCTCGGCTGTTGATGCTGATCAAGAAAATATATACTTTATGGGGTCGGAAAAGCCTCCTTCTACCTGTTACGCACATTTCGTTTCAGACAAGCTTAATAGACCCCTATACTCTTTTTTAGAGTACGGGATCTAATAATAAATTCACATATACTTTTTAAAATCTGCATTTTCGTTTTGCATTGTTTTTGTTTTTTATCTTTTTTCAAAGATTGTTCTATTAAGAGCGTGTCCATCGCTTTGCTCCATCTGGAATACACTCCATTGAGAGCCTCCAAAGAGTGAAACTCCGAATAAAGCCCTATAAAATAAATGAAAAAAAAGTACTTCTGTTCTCTTCTCTGAAGAACGCCGTTTTTCTTGATCCGCAAGCAAAATCTTTTGTGACCATCATCTCTACTCGGAAAGATTATGCCCTTGACTGTCACACCGACATTCGTTAAGTGAAACCTCTCCGTTCGACTTCGCCAACCATACCCTTGACGAAGGCAAGGGTTTCCGTCCTTTCGTCCACTAATAGAGGTAAGCCGTCAACCCTTGATGCTCCAAGCACATCCCGACCTGTCACTTCGAAGAAGAGAGCCCCAAAACGAGCCTCTTCTGAACCCCGATCTCCTCCTGCATCATCCCGCTCTGTTTCAAGGGCACTAAGTCGTAGTCCCTTTTACAACCCTTCCCTCGGTACTGACTTCCTTTAAGCTCCCAAGATTGTTGTTTCGGCTCTCCTAATGCTTACGCGATCAACAATCCAGCGTCTGCAAGTCACAGCCAATATGTTCTTGTCCGACTACATCATCGTTTCCGTTGAATTGAGCCGATTCGAGACTAGTGTAGGCCACAGTAGCGATGATACCCCTTCGCTTCGAATTTGCAAGTACGCTTCGATCAAATTAAGTCTATTTGGGACGAGATTGAAGCAATTGACTCCATTACCGCTGCAAATACTGTTTTGATAACGAAATCGTCCACCGTATCCATGAACACTCGTGTGTGTCGTTTGCCTCCCTGTGAGATCGATGTTTTTACCGGTGACTACCTTAAATGGCCCACTTTCCGGGATCCGTTCACGGCCATGCATGTAAACAATCCCAGTCTCAGTCTTATCGAGAAACTTTTCCACCTCAACGCCAAAACTTGTGGCAAAGTGAAAACCGTCATCTCTAAGTCTCCTCTTACTTATGACGATTTCTTATCGTGTGGCATAACCTCAGCGAACGTTTTGAAAACAAACGCCTGTTTTTCACAAGCCAACTTAGCATCATCTTTGGCATTGCTCCCATGATTCATGAACCCGGAACAGCCCTAAAAGAATTGCTAAGCACCTTTCACGGGGCACTGGCTGCTCTAGAGCATCGCAACTGTGAGCATTGCAAATTACGACAAGCTGTGTAGTCAGGAAAGCATCCCTTTCGACCTTGCCCCAATTTTCTCCAATTGTCTGTGCCAGCCCGTATGACAACAGTTAAACAACAGAAGTTGTGTATGAACTGTTTCGCGAGAGGTCATCGACTAAGAGACTGCACGAGTGCGCACAACTGCCGCATTTGCCAAGCCCGCCATCATACACTCCTTTATCGAGTAGTTTCATCTTAAACTACTGGAGTACTCGGCAGTGGTGAACATGAAGCATTTGGATACCAGCAATCCTGCTCGAGCTCTGATCGAGTCCGGATCGGAGTGAACTTTGATTTCCAAACGCCTGTTCCACCTGGTTTTACCAGCCTTTCGACTAATCACCGCGCAAGTCGGTGGCCTAAACGACTCGGTCTACGTCCGCTCCCAGAAAACATGTCACTCGCAAGTCACTCCGCCTGCCAAGCATTCGCTGTGCATTGACACATTAGCCATCGTTTTCCCTCGATTGACCGGCGCTCTGCCGTATACCACCATTCCCGACCGGACACTCAGAGATGATGATGTGTTGATGTGCTAACATGCTTCCGTCAATTCTCTTGGGTGGTGTCCAAACTCAGGTTTTTATTAATGGCATTGCATTAATGCTGTCTCTCGGAACCTGCGTACCAAAATGGGTATTCGCAGAAAACATCGATTTTACTTGTAGCGTATGGGAAGTGGCACCGAAAAAAACATAAATATGGAGTCGATACTGACTTATTTCTAAGTTCTAGATCTTACATTCCCTGAGATCTGTGTGCTCATACGGGCAAACAGACACGCACACGGACACGAATCGGCTTGTTATGTTGATCAAGAATATATATACTTTATGGGTTCTGTCAAGCCTTCTTCCGCCTGTTGCATACTTTTCAAAAACGTAACGTAAACAGAAAAGAAGATGCCAATACGAAAGCACGTTTAACTAACGGAATACTCACTCTAACAAACACAGACACTTGATACACAGTCACCTGCAGTTTGCTTTAGCTGTAATTTTTTTACACCCTTGCATAGAGTATCTTAATTTTGTGAAACGCATTGAAGGACACGTGTCCGACCCCATTAAGTATATATATTCAATATATTCAGCATCAACAGGCGAGTCGATATAGCCATGTTCGTCTGTCTGTCTGTTTCGATGCGAACTAGTCTTTCAGTTTTAAAGCTTTGGTACAGATGTGTTATCTTTGCATGCAGTTCACATTTTAAAATCGGCCAGATCCGATGACTATATCACATAGCCCCCATAGGAAGAATCAGTTGAAAACAAGTAAGAAAAGCTACAGTCGAGCAAGCCAAATGTGAAAGACCACGTGCTAACTCTAGTGGGCATTTTACCATACAAATAACTGACTGACTGATTTGTCTTATGGGAGCTATACGGAGCTGTAAATCACCAATTTTCGACCGATTTGTCCTATGGGGCTATAGGCTAAAGGTGTCCGATCCGAATAACACTTGGTAGAGATAAATTTAATGGTACCATACACATAATATGTGAATTTGTTTGCGATCGCTTAACTTAAACTACATGTCTCCATACAAATCACCAGTTTTCGACCGAGTTGTCCTATTTTAGCTATGGGCTATTGTTGTCCGATCCGAAGCAAACTTGATGCGGATAGTAATAATGGTACCATACACATAATGTGTGAATTTGGTCCCGATAGGTCTAGTCGTTTTTAAGCTATGGTGATATGACAATTGTTTTTGACAATTTGCGGGGCTGGTAGGGGGCGTGGCAAAAATTTGAAATAAACTTAGCCTGCCTGACATACAGACGGACTTTCATTCCAAATTTGGTGTCTCTAGCTCTTGTAGCTTAGAAGGTCTAGGTGTTCATACGGACGGACGGGCATACAGACAGAAATTGCTATATCGTCTCCGCTGTTAATGCTGATCAAGAATATATATACTTTATGGGGTCGGAAAAGCGTCCTTCTGCCTGTTAGGCACATTTCGCTTCACAGAAACTTAATAAACCCCTATACTCTTTTTTAGAGTACAGGGTCTGAAAAAAATGTTTTAAGCTATCTTAACCAAATGAAGCCTATATACATTTAGTACCAAATCCCGTATGCAAACCAAATTTCATCCAGATCGGACCACTTTATCATATAGCTACCATAGGAACTATTGGTTGATAATGCTTAGAACTTAGTATGAAAATTTCCAGTGTCTATTGAGCGATTTCAACTAAATTCACGCAATTCAGATAGCCATTATTCCCTATATATTTACCAAATTTTAGCCATATTGGACTACTATATCATATAGCTTCCATTGGAATAAATGATAACTGAATTCAAATGAACCCAATATGCATGACTGCAAGGGTATTTAATTTTAGGCGACCCGAAGATAGCCATGTTTTCTTGTTTACTGTACTAGTTGTTACTTGTTAAAGAATTGATAGATTACAAGCCAGCGAGCCGACTATTAAAGACCCCGTACAGCAATCTTCGACCGATTTGTCCTGTGGGAACGACAGGCTATAGTTGTCCGATCTGGACCAAATTTAGTGAGGCTATATTAACTCTTGATGTTCACATAATGTGCGAGTTTGGTTGAGATCTGTTCATTCAAACCAAGTTTTTTCATAAAAATCACCAATTTTCAACCGTAGTGTTCTATAATAGCAGTAAGATAGTTATCCCATGGGAACCAAACACATTATGTGCAAGTTTAATTGCGGCCGTTCAACTAACACTACATGGGCTCAGTCAAATTTCATATTTTCGACCGATTTGTCCAATGGCAGCTATAGGATACTGTTGCACTATACACATGATGTGTAAATTCTTTGTACTGGTCATGTTAACACAGTTTTTTTTACAATTTGCGGGGCGGTAGGGAGCGTGGCAATTTTTCAAATAATTTGATCTGCCAGAATCATAAACGAATTTTTATTAAAAATATGGTGTCTCTAGCTTCTATAGTTTCCGAGATCCAGGTACTCATACGGACAGACTGGCAGACGGACTTCGCTATATCGACTCGGCTGTTGATGTTGAACACCAATATACATATCTATACTCTATGGGGTCAGCCACGCTTCCTTCTGGCTGTTACATACTTTTCATAAAAATTAATTTAAAAAAAAAGTTTTGCGTTCTGAAGTGGTAGAGAAAAACCAATTTCTACTGTTGTGGTCATTTGGAAAGATAAAATGTACAGATTCTTGATTAATATGAATGTCTTTATCGGATTCACAAAAAAAACATTCCAAAAATAAATAATTTTTTTTTTGTATAATGGCGGCTATTAAAAATTTAGGTAGAATTTTTTAAACATTTTAAAAATTCAAATTTCTAGTTTTTGTGGTGTGTATATGTTAGAGATGTATTTTAAGAAAATTCATGCCACATTTTAATTGAATTGGTTGATTATAACTTGAGATATCGTGGCGACCATATTAAAACTAGATGTTTTCAGAAAAACCAATTGATACTTTTGTATTTGCTCAATGCGACATAGCAGCCAAGTCATAAGAACAGCTGTAACTTCGAAAACATTTTGAACTTTAAAAAATCATTTTGGGAACATTTATACCGAAACTATCAAGTCATAAACATTTTTGCTATTCGATTTTATTTAATTTGTGGGCTAGAATACCGTCTAAATCTAAATATTTGCAATTCTGTGATTTCGGGTGTGTTGAAACACATTGTTTGAAAAATATACTGAATAATTGTTTTTGTACTTTTACGCTTTGTCTTCTCTCTCGACCCTTTGCTTGTGTAAACAAGTAAGAAAGGCTACAGTCGAGCGAGCCGACTGTAAAAGACCCCGTACTCCTTCTAGTGCGCGTTTTTCCATACAAATCACCAATTTTCGACCGATTTGTCCTATGGGAGCTATAGGCTATAGTTGTCCGATCCGGACCAAACTTGGTGAGAATAGTTATAATGGTACCATATACATAATGTGTTAGTTTGGCTGCAATCGCTAAACTAGAACTTCATGTCTCCATACAAATCACCAATTTTCGACCGATTTGTCCTATGGGAGCTATAGGCCATAGTTGTCCGATCCGGACCAATCTTGGTGAGGATAGTTATAATGGTACCATATACATAATGTGTTAGTTTGGTTGCAATCGCTCAACTAAAACTTCATGTCTCCATACAAATCACCAATTTTCGACCGATTTGTCCTATGGGAGCTATAGGCTATAGTTGTCCGATCCGGACCAAACTTGGTGAGGATAGTTATAATGGTACCATACACATAATGTGTGAATTTGGTCTCTCTAAATCTAATCGTTTTCAAGTTATGGTGATGTGAAAAAAGTTTTTTACAATTTGCGGGGGCGGTAGGGGGCGTGGCAAAGATTTGAAATAAACTTGATCTGCTCGCGAAGCAGACGGACTTTCATTCCAAATTTGGTGGCTCTAGCTCTTGTAGTTTAGAAGATCCAGGTGTTCATACAGACGGACGGACAGACGGACAGACGGACGGACGGACATTGCTATATCGTCTCGGCTGTTGATGCTGATCAAGAATATATATACTTTATGGGGTCGGCCACGCCTCCTTCTGCCTGTTACGCACATTTCGCTTCAGACAAACTTAATAGACCCCTATACTCTTTTTTAGAGTACGGGGTCTAAAAAGTATCACCCCGTCGCGCTTTATTTTGCTATACCACGCTATTTAATCCCATTGCTCGTTTTGGTTGGTTTTTATCTAACTAATTTAAAACTACATATAGTGCTATTTAACAGTGCTAAATTAAATTAATCTTAACTTAATTAAACAATACTACGAGACACGTCCTGAAACAATGTGTTCTCAATTTATGATGGCTATAGTAGCTATTTTTCGACAAAGTCAGCCTTACTTTCGATGCAAGTGGAAAGCCGGGGGATACATTTTTAGACCCCGTACTCTAAAAAAGAGTAGAGGGGTCTATTAAGTTTGTCTGAAGCGAAATGTGCGTAACAGGCAGAAGGAGGCGTGGCCGACCCCATAAAGTATATATATTCTTGATCAGCATCAACAGCCGAGTCGATATAGCGATGTCCGTCTGTCTGTCTGTCTGTCTGTCTGTCTGTCTGTCTGTCTGTCTGTCTGTCCGTCCGTATGAACACCTGGATCTTCTAAACTACAAGAGCTAGAGCCACCAAATTTGGAATGAAAGTCCGTCTATATGTCAGGCAGGTTAAGTTTATTTCAAATTTTTGCCACGCCCCCTACCGCCCCCGCAAATTGTAAAAAACTATTTTCACATGACCATAACTTGAAAACGACTAGAGCTAGAGAGACCAAATTCACACATTATGTGTATGGTACCAATATAACTATCCTCACCAAGTTTGATCCGGATCGGACAACTATAGCCTATAGCTCCCATAGGACAAATCGGTCAAAAATAAAAAAATTGTATGAAGACATGTAGTGTTGGTTGAGCGATCGCAACCAAACTCACAGAGGATGTGTGTATTATTATTAAAAATATCCTCACCAAATTTGGTCCAAATCGGACAACAACAACATATAAAACAAATTAATCAAAAATGCTGAATTTTATGAATAAATTGTTTGTTTACACTTGCTTGCAATAAAAGTTTTAACTCTACGTTTAGCTACTGCGAATTCAATAAGGAGCGTAGTCTAGGTAGTAGAGATGCGCGCTTCGCACGTGTTTGTAAGACAGGAATCCCGGGTTCGAATCCAGTCAGTAAAATATGCTGTTTGTTTACTTTTTAAATTTTAATTATTTACATAAACTTTAAAGCAGAGTGTGGTCTAAGTAGTAAAGATGCCTCATGTGTTCGAGCGCCGTCAGGGCCATTTTATTAATTTTTGTTATATAACAAAATAACAAAAAAAATATTATATGTAAATGCAGATAGTCGAGCGCTTTTAAGAGAGGGGCGTGGTGCAGCTGTTAGGGCACTGACGCGTGTGTGTGAAGTTTGAGGTTCGAGTCCCGTCAGTGAATTATTTTAATTATTGTTTTTTTTTTATTTCAATTTAAATTTAAAATAATAATTTAGAATTGTAAAATAATAATTTCAAATTGTAAGACATGGCTTATTTTTAAAATAAGCCAAGTAAGGAAACCGTGCATTTAATTGTGTATATATTTACATACATTTGTATATAAATATGTATGTATACAAAATGTGCATTACTTTTTTTTTCTTGTTTTTCGAATGGAAAATGCGCACTTCTGTGAGTACGGGGTCTTTTACAGTCGGCTCGCTCGACTGTAGCCTTTCTTACTTGTTTTTTGACTGTCTTGGGAAAAACTCCCGCTAGTCTACTTCTCCACCTCCTCTGTTACTCCCTCGTCCGTTTAATACTTAATTTCATCAATGTGCACCTTCTGAGAAGTGAAAAGAAGGAAATCTTAAGGGGCCCATTAAGTGGAACACGAGTGATGGCTCAAAACGTCTTATGAAATAGGGGCTAGGAGTTGTTTCGTGGCGTTTTCCATATAACGTCTGGCATTTTCAGCTGTTTGTAGCCTAACTCGCAGACAATCGGTATTCGAGGGTTTCTGTTATTGATTCGTCTATTAGGGATCTTGACATTTGAGAAAACCCCGAACCCCGAAGTGACTCGATGGATTTCAACAGAAAAATAAACAAGTAAGAAAATCTACAGTCGAGCAAGCCGACTGTTAAAGACCCCGTACTAACTATAGTGGAAATTTTACCATACAAATAACTGACTGACTGATTTGTCTTATGGGAGCTATACGGAGCTGTAAATCACCAATTTTCGACCAATTCGTCCGATGGGGCTATAGGCTAAAGGTGTCCAATCCGAATCAAACTTGGTGAGGATAGTGATAATGGTACCACACATGATATATGAATTTGTTTGCGATCGCTTAACTTAAACTTTATGTCTCCATAAAAATCATCAGTTTTCGACCGAGTTGTCCTATTGGAGCTGTGGGCTATAGTTGTCCGATCCGAACAAAACTTGATGAGGATAGTAATAATTGTACCATACACATAATGTGTGAATTTGGTCCCGATAGCTCTAGTCGCTCTAGCTTTTTAAGTTATGGTGATATGACAGTTGTTTTTGACAATTTGCGGGGGCGGTAGGGGGCGTGTCAAAAATTTGCCTGACAAACAGACTTTCATTCCAAATTTGGTGGCTCTAGCTCTTGTAGTTTAGAAGATCCAGGTGTTCATACGGACGGACAGACAGACAGACGGACATTGCTATATCGTCGCGGCTGTTGATGCTGATTAAGAATATACACACGGTATGGGGACGGTAAAGCCTCCTTCTACCTGTTACGTACATTTCGCTTCAGACAAACTTAATAGACCCCTATACTCTCGGGACCTAAAAAGTGAATATTTTTCGTTTGTTGCAACCAAAAACCCCAGTGTGTGTTTAATTACAGGGCTTAATTTTCTTTTACAGCGCAGCCGCAACAGCCGTAGCAGTAGCGCCAATACACCCACATATTCGCGCACACAGTCACAATTGGAACGCCGGCACGCCACCGCTCCGACGAACTGCAGCTTCTCTCCACCCCGGTCCAATAGTTGGTACTTCGAGCCGGAGAATACTGTCCCCTCGCCCCAGTTAGCTCGTCTATAGAGGCATCAGGCATATCTAACCCCATGTGGAACAGTTCCGCTATCCATCCAGCGACTGTCCACTGCGATTGTTTTTTTGTACTCCAGCCTTTTCAGTGGCAGGCCAGTTTTCAGTGTGGATACAAATATATTTTTAGCTTAGGCACATTGTGCAAGTGCATTTAAACATACATTTAGTCCAACATAAGCAACAGCTGTGAAAACATAAGTCGTATTCCTCTATTCCACTAGTGTTTCTGTGGCACTATTTAATTTTGTGGGTAAAATCTCTAATCGCGGACAGTTCCCTTAGCCGGACGAATTTAATAGTCCCAAGACAATGATTTTCATACAAGGTAGCTTTTACCTATCGGTTCACTAAATCCGTTTAAATATCTCAAACTATCGGTGCATGATTTGTGCATGGCTGTATAAACTATCGGCATTTCTCTCACCAGTACCTATGGAGTATCGATGCACTATATTTGTATGGTGAAATTAACTATCTGCACCCCACATTAGTACAAATAAACCATTGGCCAAATATAGAAAAATCAGCATTTTAGAGCTAGCCGACACTATCACTATCAGCGCTGAGTTGCTTAAAATTTGAGATGCACGTTTTCAAGTGCATTTGCCCACTTAGACCACACTCCTTATTAAAATTTCAATAACTAAACGTAGAGTTAACTTTTTTATTGCAAGCAAGTGTAAACAAACAATTTATACAGACAAATCAGCATTTTTGACCATTTTGTTGTACTCTCTGCAAGAGAGAGTATATTGGGTTTGTGAAAAGTATGTAACAGGCAGAAGGAGGCGTGACAGACCCCATAAAGTATATATATTCTTGGTCAGTATCACTAGCCGAGTCGATATAGCATGTCTGTCTGTCTGTCCGTATGAACAAACAGATTTCAGAGATGGTAAGAGCTACAAGTTTGCATTTGGTCTCTATCGACTCGATATTTAGTCAGTCAATACAAGAATCTTTTTTTTTTTCGATGCCACGCCCCATTCGCCGACAATGAGCAAAAAACTAGACACACCTCGTAAAAAATTGATGTTTTAGGCGAATATCTCAGTAACTATGGCACTTAGGAGTACCAATTTTGGTAGGGAGGTTTCTAGAGACAGCATAAATGCATTGTCATTTAAAATTTTTGGCTGCCACGCCCCCTTTTCCCACAAGAACTAAAAAATTTTCAAACTTCAATGCCGATTTTAAGGCATTTGATCTTATCATACAGTATTGTTATTTCAAATTCATTTGAAGACAAAATATATCAAACTATCCTGAAAGTTGCATACAAATCGGACTATAAACAAAAGAGCTAGACATATAAGAAAGTTAATAATTGAACGCAATGTCAATGCATGTGTGCAAGCGAGACAGAAGCATAAAAACATGTGAGCGAACGTTTTCGCTGCAGCGCTGCCGCTCGCATACGCTGGCCGTGCCGACCAAAATTCTATTTTTGACAAAATAGTTATCAAGCTAGGAAGTTAAGCTTCCTTTATATGTATGGTTTTGGAACGGAAACTTTCAAGTGTCGTGATGGCGTTGCCGGTTAAGTGCTTGATCGGCGAACGCAGAGTCGTGGGTTCGAGTCGCGGTCAGTTCTTTAAAAGAATATACACTTGGCCCTCGCTTAACACGGGGGTTACGTTCCTAGAAATCCTCGTGTTAAGCGAAATCGTGTTAAGCGAAACATGGATTCATTCAGTACAAAATAAGGGGTTACGTTCTCAAAATTCAAAATTGGCAGAAAAAAAATTTTTTATTATTCAAGTTTGGTCTGTTTTTTATTAAGGTTTTATACATTTGTTCAAAATTAACCAAAAGTTATTATGTATATGCCTTTAATAAATGCATAACATTCATATTTTCCAAATTAAAAGTTCTTATTAAATAAATAAAAAAAAGGTTCTTCATATAATTAATTAACATGTTAAACATGTTATAGAAACTTAAAAATGTTAAAAAAGTAAAGAGATCTTATGTTTCAGTTCATATCAAATTTTAAATGCATTTGATGGCATTTATAGTTAAAGCCAGTATGTTTCAAAATGTTTTCTTTTTTGGTTGCTCCTTATCAAAAAAAATCAGTCATTTTCGATTGTTTGGTGGCTTAGAGCTTCTTCATAGCTTGTATTCGTGTAAGAAAGAGGATTTGAGCGTGTTAAAAGGGGGATGGGAGCAAATTTGTAACCGTGTAAGACCGAGTTCGTGCTAAAAGAGTCCGTGTTAAGCGAGGGACAAGTGTAATTCAATAGCTCCAATTATTGCATGTTTTCATTTAGTAATAAAAATTTTTTTTTTATCAAAACCCAGTATAAAAAAATTTTTTTTAATTGTTTGTTAATAATTTGCTAATAAACAATTTTTTTCGATAATGCTACACATTTAAACAACACAATAAAATATATTCTTTTCGATGACGGACCAGGATTCGAACCCACGACTTCCCGTTCATCGACCGAATACTAACCATCCGCGCCACCGCATCACTTGAAAATCTTCGGCCTGAAACCATACATATCTTTATAAAAGAGGCTTAACTTCCTAGCTGAACGTCTTTCAACGTCTTTTACTGCAAGTACTATCAGTTGATATTCTCGGATACTGATTTTATTAAAATGAGCGGGAATAAAAGGCAGAGAGTATTCTACGGTCGGGCGCGCTCGACTGTAATTTTCTTTCTTGTTTTTATTATTGTGCATTTAATTTTTTCTTTAGTTAGTGTGTGTGTGTTTGTACTTAGTCTAAGTGGGTTGTCGTGAAACGCTTTTTATTGTAGATATCATTATATTTTTTCTTTTTTTTTTTTTTTTTTTATTTCCTAAGATCCGATTTGTGAAAATTTTTTCGGATTCCGTTGTAATCGTGACTGTATTGTCCATATTCACTTTCTCCACTCTGAATCTTTGCTTATCCTTGCCTTTATCGAGCATTCAGTGAGTAGAGTCTGTTAACGGGTTTGAGGAAAACGGAGCTGTGTCGAAGTGATACAGTCGTTGAGCTTTTTGGAAAGGGTTAAGATTGGCACCGGGGCTTCTCTTAAAACTCATGCTACCTTGTCCCGGAGTTCCATAGCCTGATCGGTGCGATTGCCCTGATTGATTCGATTCTTGCTTAATAGCAAGCCTAGGCTCCGTGTACCTTATTGGGCTCTGATGGCTTCCTGAGAACTCAGGGCCAGACCTTCGGTGAAACCCTGTTGTAGGCTGGTTGTTAGGGTTCGACCAAGGGTGCCTTGGGTTACCTGGACGGTGGTGCTGTCATCCTATTCGCATAAGGCACATAAGGTACCTGTCTCTGGAAAGCAACATTTTGCAACTCTAAGCAAATAGAGTATGCTTCTGGCAAATTCTACGGTCTACGGATAATCAGAAGTTTCGAGATGTCACCGTTCAATCCCCGTATGAAAACATCAAATGCTCTGTCTCTGTAACTGTCGGATAAGGCACTCACTACTTCGGGCGTGTGCCCTCCAGTTTTAAGGCAACTCAAAATAAGTGAGAAATGATTGTTAACCAAATTATAGAATTCTTCTATGGACTTGCTACCTTGGGTCAATTGGCTCAGTTGATGTTCTAAGGTACGAATGTCGCGCTTCATAGTCTCTTAGTGTTGACTCGGCTCTACTTATCCAAGAGACGTATTGGGTCATCTCACCCTCAAATACCTGCAATTCTTTGACGTTGCGGGCAAACGTGCTATTTTCTTAAGCTCGTATTCATTGCGAGCATGCGCTAACGGCTTGGGAGTAGAACTAACGGAAACTGTTGCGTTGCGCTCCTTTTCAATGGTGACGACCCTCTCGCTAACCTTCTTCAGTTCTTCGTTTAAGTTGGCCATTTGCCCCAGCAAGGCGGTCAAGCTAGCATCAAATTTGGTTAAAGTATCTTTTATTTCCTCCATTTAGCGTTTTCGTAGATTATTGGTTAAGCAAAGAGACAGTAGAGAGTGGACCCTTTCTTTGTAATTATTAGTTTTTCTTTTCTTTATTAAAACCCAAAAGCGTTTCACTCACCCGTTAATATACTATGAAGTGTTGGATGTGTGTTGTTGGTGCGTTCTTTCTCGTGGCTATCGTTTCTTCTTCACTCACAGTATGATAATGCTGTGTGATAGAAATATCGGATTAGTAATGGGTTTTCACATATGGTATACTTAAAACAAGAAAGAAAATTACAGTCGAGCGCGCCCGACCGTAGAATACTCTCTGCCTTTTATTCCCGATCATTTTAATAAAATCAGTATCCGAGAATATCAACTGATAGTACTTGCAGTAAAAAACGTTGAAAGACGTTCAGCTAGGAAGTTAAGCCTCTTTTATAAAGATATGTATGGTTTCAGGCCGAAGATTTTCAAGTGATGCGGTGGCGCGGATGGTTAGTATTCGGTCGATGAACGGGAAGTCGTGGGTTCGAATCCTGGTCCGTCATCGAAAAGAATATATTTTATTGTGTTGTTTAAATGTGTAGCATTATCGAAAAAATTGTTTACTAGCAAATTATTAACAAACAATTAAAAAAATTTTTTTAAACTGGGTTTTGATAAAAAAAAAAAATTTTTATTACTAAATGAAAACATGCAATAATTGGAGCTATTGAATTATATTCTTTTAAAGGACTGACCGCGGCTCGAACCCACGACTCTGCGTTCGCCGATCAAGCACTTAACCGGTAACGCCATCACGACACTTGAAAGTTTCCGTTCCAAAACCATATTTATAAAAGAGGCTTAACTTCCTAGCTGGATAACTATTTTGTCAAAAATAGAATTTTGGTCGGCACGGCCAGCGTATGCGAGCGGCAGCGCTGCAGCGAAAACGTTCGCTCACATGTTTTTATGCTTCTGTCTCGCTTGCACACATGCATTGACATTGCGTTCAATTATTAACTTTCTTACATGTCTAGCTCTTTTGTTTATTGTCCGATTTGTATGCAACTTTCAGGATAGTTTTATATATATTTTGTCTTCAAATGAATTTGAAATAACAATACTGTATGATAAGATCAAATGCCTTAAAATCGGCATTGAAGTTTGAAAATTTTTTAGTTCTTGTGGGAAAAGGGGGCGTGGCAGCCAAAAATTTTTAATGACAATGCATTTATGCTGTCTCTAGAAACCTCCCTACCAAAATTGGTACTCCTAAGTGCCATAGTTACTGAGATATTCGCCTAAAACATCAATTTTTTACGAGGTGTGTCTAGTTTTTTGCTCATTGTCGGCGAACGGGGCGTGGCATCAAAAAAAAAAAGATTCTTGTATTGACTGACTAACTATCGAGTCGGTAGAGACCAAATTCAAACTTGTAGCTCTTACCATCTCTGAAATCAGTTTGTTCATACGGACAGACAGACAGACAGACGGACAGACGGACATGGCTATATCGACTCGGCTAGTGATGCTGATCAAGAATATATATACTTTATGGGGTCTGCCACGCCTCCTTCTGCCTGTTACATACTTTTCACAAACCCAATATACTCTCTCTTGCAGAGAGTATAATTAGGTTCGTGATCTATAAGTGACGTGCGAGTTTTTGTGCGTGCGTGTTGTTTCTTTTCATTTTTTTTCCTTGCTTTAAATATTCTTATTTTTTATGTTTCTTATATTTCTATGTTCAGCTTCATCGGGTGCTTGGCGCGGTGGACCGTATTTATCCTTTTTAGCATTTCGCCTACTAAGGTACGGTTGAATACACAACCCACTAGGCGGCTCTTTCAGTTCTGGTAACACCGAGCGTATCTAGTAGGCTACCACTGACAACTTTTTCATGTTATATTTTATTCTGTTATAATATTGGGCCGCTCGCAAACAAGTTGCCGCAGCGGTTGTTTCTTGTTTTATTATCTAGCACTTTTGTAAGCACGTGTCATTATGATATTTGTACTTATGAACTATAGGGCCCCATCAAATGAGAGATGGGTCCCTGCTCGGGCGCCAGTTAAGTTCGTCCTTGTTTGGTCGAACCATTTCGTGTCGGGTTTTAGTTGAGTAGACTGGACCAAGGTTCCGTCCAGGCACCCGGCAGAACACGTATCGTCGGTCACAACTGAGTTGTCGACCGACATATGTAGATTTTACCTCAGCATGCTCATGATGGTCGTAGCCAGAGAATAATTAAGCCAATTATTTAGTTTTAGTTTTCGATTTGTATTTATTCAATAAGCTTTTCAAGTGTGATCCGTCTCCAGTGCCCACTCGCCGAATTCTACCTTTGCCGGCCGGCGTGAGTTCCCATGAAGACCAGGTTATCATATTGGCAGCGACAGCGGCGCTGGCACTGCACTTGCCCTCAATGTGCAATTTGCCAACACGCGCATTTGTTGTTGCGCCGAAATCCGATCGCCGCGCATAATTGTTGTTGTTGCGGTGCAGAAGTTCTAGCTCTGCGTTAGTCCAAAAGTTGAGCAACAGCGGATATGGCGTTGCAGTTTTGACCGTTAAGTGCTGAGTTAGCACGGGGCTGGCAGGGTAGGAGAGAACTGCTGGTAAGCGGTCATTGCACCGTCTGGGGTCAGCTTACGTGCTCGTGAGGAGCGACGAGGGAAGGGGCAATGCCAGGTGTTAACTTGTATTATATATACATACATACATATGTGCGTGCATACATAGAATGTCAAACGTATACGTATGTACATACTTACACACATACTTATTTGTTTCAGCGTGTTTTATTTATTCTCGTATACCGATTTTATTAAAATGATCTGGATTAAAGTGCAGAGAGTTTTATATGGTCGGGCATGCTCGACTGTACTTTCCTTCTGTACTATCAATTGATATTCTCGGATACCGATTTTATTAAAATGATCGGGAATAAAAGGCAGAGAGTATTCTACGGTCGGGAATTACGGAAATTACCATATTTGCTTGCGTTTTTTTTCCCTTACCTAATTTAATAAGCGAAAATTAAAATTCTTACTTAATTTTATTATATATTAGCATACTTTTAATATAAAAATAAGAATATTAAAATTGATCGATTAGTTCACCCAGAATTAAATTTTAAACTTGTTACTTAGCGACAAAAATGCATGCGTTTTGGCATATTTCAGAAAATATGTCAACTTCGAGGGGCTCTAGCACCCACAATTTTAAAAAATATTTTGGATCTATCACCTATGATCATTTCTTAACCAAACCCAATTTTTCTTTTTATCGAACGATACCATCACAAAAATGATTTTTGCCACGCTTTTCGGCCCGCTGCCTCAGTGTGCGCCGTCGCGGACATTTCAGTTATTTTTGTTATATAACTAAAAACCATGGAATCTTCTCAAAAATAGAACGTGGTGCAAGGGTTGTGGCGCATGTCTGTGAGGTCGCAGGTTGGAATCCTGTCAGTGATTCTGTTTATTTACTTTTTTAAATAGCCATTTAAATTATTTACTTTTTTATATTTTAATTTAAATTATTTACTTTTTTTAAATTTAAATTCAAAGAATTAATTTCGAATTACAATACAATACAAAACAATACAATTACAATACATATTTTTACGCAAAACATGTTTTTATTAAAACTAGCATGTACGGAAATCGAATTATGTAGGGGAGACCGGGGATAATCAGGAACCTTTTTTTTAGTGTAATTTTTTGTAATATGCATGTAATATTATGATGATGTAATATTATGATGCATGTAATATTATCAAGAATTTAGTTAGCTTTTATAAATGAAAAATTCAGAGTTTTCAAAATAATATTTTACTTTTACATAAAAATAAATAAAAGTGTGAAAATCTGATAAAAGCAAAATTGCATTTCATTCATGCGACCAGCATTGTTTTTTAGTGAATTATCTTTTTCGATGTCTTTTCTTAGGCGAGCTCAACAACTGCTTTTTATACTCTCTGCAAGAGAGAGTATATTGGGTTTGTGAAAAGTATGAAACAGGCAGAAGGAGGCGTGGTAGACCCCACAAAGTATATATAATCTTGATCAGCGTCACAATCCGAGTCGATATAGCCATGTCCGTCTGCCTGTCCGTCTGTCTATCCGTCTGTTTGCCCTTCTCTCCGTATGAACAAACAGATTTCAAAGATGGTAAGAGCTACAAGCTTGAAATTAGTCAGTATCGACTCGACATTTAGTCAGTCAATACAAGAATGCTTTTTTTTCGATGCCACGCCCCGTTCGCCCACAATGAGCAAAAATTTAGACACACCTCGTAAAAAATTGATGTTTTATACGAATATCTCAGTAACTATGGCACTTAGGAGTACCAATTTTGGTAGGGAGGTTTCTAGAGACGGCATAAATGCATTGTCTTTAAAAATTCTGGACTGCCCACGGCCGACCGTAGAATACTCTCTGCATTTTATTCCCGATCATTTAAATAAAGTCGGTATCCGAGAATATCAACTGATAGTACTTGCAATAATACAGGTTGAAACAAAGCATATGTTTGTATGTATGCACGTACATATACATTTGACATTATATGTATGCACATACATATGTATGTGTGCATATGTAATACATATACCAATGCATTGGTTGGCACGGCCAGCGTCCGCGGGCAGCGCTGCCGCCGCACGAGCAGCGTAAACGTCCGTCCAAATGTTTGTATGTTTCTATCTTGCTTGCACACATGCGTTGGTATTGCGATCAATTATAAACTTTGTTACGTCTCTAGCTCTTTTGTTTATTGTCCGATTTATATGCAACTTTAAGGTTACAAAATTTTTAATGACAATGCAATTATGCCGTTTCTAGGAACCTGCATACTAAAATTGGTGTTCCTAAGAGCCATAGTTAATGAGATATTCGCCTAAAACATCAATTTTGTTCGAGGTATTTCTAGTTTGTTGCTCATCCTTTTCAAACTTCAATGCCGATTTAATGGCATTTAATCTTATTATACAGTATTGTTATTTCAAATTCGTTTGCAGACAAAATATGCCAAACTATCCTGAAAGTTGCATAAAAATCGGACTATAAACAAAAGAGCTAGACATGTAAGAAAGTTAATAATTGAACGCAATGTCAATACATGTGTGCAAGTGAGACAAAAACATACAAATATATGAACGAACGTTTTCGCTGCTTGTGTAGCGGCAGTGCTGCATTCGAATGCTAGCCGTGCCGACCAAAGGTATACATATGTATGTATGCATGTAATGTCTTATGTGTATGTGTGTGCATACATACAAACAGATGTTTTTGTTTCAACGTGTTTTATTGCAAGTAACATCAATTGATATTCTCGTATACCGATTTTATTAAAATGATCGGGATTAAAGTGCAGAGAGTTTTATATGGTCGGGCATGCTCGACTGTACTTTTCTTCTGTACTATCAATTGATATTCTCGGATACCGATTTTATTAAAATGATCGGGGTTAAGGTGCAGAGAGTATTATACGGTGCGGCATGCTCGACTGTACTTTTCTTTCTTGTTTTTTTTTTTTTTTTAATAGTTTATACAGGGGCTTTAGAAGGTTTCAGGCACAGTTTCTGAACATACAGCCTCCGTGAGTCTAAAGAATTGAGTAATCCCGAGCTTAGGGCAGTAAATGCGCTCTCCAGTGCAACCATCCATTTGCAAACCATTGGTATAAAAATGCTTACAGGTCTTAAATTTAGAAGGACCATTGTTCTAGCCCTCTCTGGGAGGAAAGATCATTTGAAAATGATGGAAGAAAACTTTGTTGCTATGAAATTGTCCGTTTTAGATCATTACTCTTGAGGTCGAACAGTCGGATACAAACGAAAATATCAAATCCAAGATTCACGATAAAAAAGGAATTCCCCCAGAAAAACAACGATTGTTTTTCACTGGCAAGCAGCTAGAAAATGTATACACTTTACCCGCTTACAACATCCAGAAATGGTCGATATTGCATTAAGTGCTCCGCCTTCGTGGTGGTGCCAAAAAGCACAAGAATAAGAATTACTCTACACCCAAGAAGATCAAGCACAAGAGGAAGAAGGTCAAGCTACAATGTCGATGAGAATGGCAAGATCCATTGTCTGGAGTCTTCATGACTGCTCATGAGGATCGTCAAGGCAAGGGCAACTTGACCTTTGTGTTTAGCAAGCCCGAAGCGAAGTAGTGGGGTGAAGGTCTATTAAGTGAGGCACCGATTTCAAAGCCTATAATTTGAAGCCTGATAAGAAAAAAAAAATAAGTTAGAAAAGCTACAATCGGGCGAGCCGACTGTAAAAGACCCCATACTCGTTCTGTGCGCATTTTACAACACAAATAAGCAATTTTTGACTGATTTGTCTTATGGGACCGCCGGCTGCTGACTTTCCGAGTAAACCCAAGCCTACCTCTCCAGTCAATGGAAACATTATGTAGACTATCAGTGGGGCTACAGTTTCTGAGGCGAAAGTTGTAAGCGAGGGTGCCGCCGCATCCAACAAGCAATATGATAAGAATGACAAAAATGCTTTTTACCAGTATAAACTGAGGGCAGCTGTTATTCTTTTGAAAAGACCCGATAACACGCCAGAAAGTGAGATGCTGGTCAGCTGGGCCAGGTCTTTCCTGCCGAACTGGCAGCACCCAAGGCTAGTACAAAGCCATATCTCTCAGGAAAAGAGATCTAAGGCGGGTCCCGTTCGTTATTTTGCAGGCGTTGTTAGAAACAAGCTCATCGTCGGAGTCCTCGACTTAGGGGCCCTTTATGGTCTGGTTTCAAGGAAAGAATGGAGGACGGGGGTGACAACAGTGAAGAGTGAAAGCCATCGTAATTTAGTGCTTTAAAGCATACTTGCAATACAAAGTATACTTGCAGTAGGGGTAACAAGGCTACTTCTGTTGTTACGAATAGGCAGAATGTAATTGACCTCATTTTTGTATCTAGCTGACGTGAGTCTTACATAAAATCATGGTTATAAATGAGCACACTGTCTGATAATAGGTACATCGAAACAACTCAGATTCCTCAAGTTGAACCCTTCCGCTTTCGCAAAAAAAACGAATGAAATATCGCCTCTTTCCGACGTGGAAAACTTGCTCGATCAGTTAAAATGTAGGTAGCCCTAAGCCTCTATGGTGAAAACACCCACTTGGTGAATTTCGTAAGAAATGAAGGAAACTATTTAATCAGGCCAAGCTCCTAAAAACAGACATGGCTTAGCTTAACTAAGCATTCTCTCTCGTGTTATAATTAAGAACTTTGTAATGCCAAAAAAGATTCTTGACGCTATTTCTGATTTGACATAGAAGGTACTTCTGAGGCAGCATGGCTTAGAAAGGTTCAATCCCAAACAGCCCCCTCGTTGGTGTTCCTAAAAAACAGGAAAAACTATTGGACCGCGTCCGGGAAAAACTTACACCATTTTCTCCTTGAGACTCACTTCCCGGGTTGCCCCCACAACCGCACCTTCCGCCCACCTTCATCCTTGCCCCACACGGTGTGAGGCAAACCTGCCCCTACGTCATTTTTAAACCCCATAAATCCATTGGTGTAAACGGCATATTTCTGGCCCTGTTTATTCACGCCGGAGCTCAAGATGCCTCCTGGCCATAACATATTTACCAGGGTCTACTCTTGTCGGGTCTCATCCTAAACCCTGGCTCCACTCCAAAGCTCTTTTCTTACCAAAAACAGGAAAGCCATCTCATTGTAATCCGAATGATTTCAGACCAATAAGGCTATCCTCGTTTCTTATCAGATTTATCAGCTGGCAACGCCAAGACAGAAGTCCATGAATCTGTTTTCGAATTCACAACAAGCATACCGTAATGGCAGATCTACGGGGACATTTCTTCATGGCATCGTCTTAATAATTGTGCAATCACTTTCATGAAAGCAATATACCCTCAAAATGCTTCTAAAATTGATGGAGATTTTAATTATATGTTCCCCGAGGACATAACCATGGCACTGTCATCTTTGGGAGTGGAATCCTTCTCTGTAAACCTCATAAATCATTTGTTAAAATACATAGTTGAGGAGGATGTCGGGTTGTTGCATACGAGGACGATGTTTCCATTGCTTTCTAAGGCGAATTTCTCAAGACTTTCTGCATTAGGATGAGCGATTTCCTCCTCTACGTTTTGAATTTGTCCAGATATAATACACTAGGGGTCAACCCCAGTAATCCGGAACCTGTCCTCTTTACAAATAAATGTAAACCCCCGTCTCTAAGACTTCTACGAAAGGAAAACTCATGCTAAGCGAAAAGGCTAAATTACTCGGCATCTATTTCGATTAAAAGCTAACCTGAAATGCATGCATAGAGGACAGGGGGCGGAGGGCCTCTTTTGCTCGCTTTACATGCAGAAAGAAATGGTTTGAAATGGGTTGTAAACCCTCAACATTACTCGACGACTATATATCGCCATTGTACGTCCATTCCCTCGGTATGGGGTAAGAATTTGGTGGCCTTCCCTCAAAAAGAGGACACCTGTGGCCAAGCTAACTAAAATACAACGACATGCCGGAAATCTATATTTTAGGCCTGAGGAGGTTTTAGGCACCATGCATCGCCTTCTTCCCCTTGAGATCATCGGAAGAAAAACAGCCACACTCTCCACAGTTATAATAAGAGAAGCTAGCCTGTAGAAATCAAACGGGACATGACATTCAAAAATAGTGTCAAAACTCCATTTTTTTTATCAATAAAACGGACAACTGCACTCCAATAAAGTTTTCTTTTACCATTTTTAAAGTGATCTTTCCTCTTAGGGAGGGCTAGAACAATGGTCCTCCTAAACTTAAACCTCCCTGCATTTTTATACCAATGGTTTTCAAATGGATGGTAGCATTGGAGGGGGCATTTACTGTCCTAAGTTCGGGATTACTAAATTCTTTAGACTCACGGAGCACTACAGTGATTTTCATTCAGAAGTTTCAACCATCAAGGAAGTTCTAAAGATTATAGAGCTATTTTACGCTCTACGGCTAATGGAAAATCTCTTATGGAGATGGCAGAACAATTTAATTTTTACCTTAATTTGGGTCCCTGATCACATCGACATAGTGGGAAACACTCCTGCAGATGAGACCGCAATGCTCCATAACAAAATATTTTCTGAATAAAGGCGATTCCTAATATTGGCTTAAATGATTTACACTAAGATGTGTAAGGTCTGAACAAGAAAATTTTCTAAAGCTTGATCCCTTCAAAAAATTTGTGGGAGTAAAAACTTTTTAGCTTTGTGGGTTATCTGTAATTGGACAAAGTGACCGAGAATAAAGTATATTTGATATTTTTTATGAGGGGGTACCTAGATCATCGGAGGTTAATACGATGGAGCCAGCTACGCCCCAGAAGTGATATTTAGCGGACTTTATATTTTTGTGCAAAGTGTATTTGTTGAGTATTTCGTAAGAGAAAAGAGTAAGAGTGGGTCAAAGAGGATTGTCGCAAGTTGAAACATGATGCCAGGAAATACCTTTAGTCATTTCTTGGATTTGTGCAACTCTTTAGGAAACGAAATCGCTTAAATTAGTTGGAAATTCCTGTTTCCATGCTAGGACTATGGACGAAGCTGATCAGCAATTAAATCCACTTAAGAAATTAGTGGTCTGTTTAATGTTGGCCACCAATTCAAACAACATCAGCACAACAGAAAGCTGTTTGGAATTGTCAAGGTCTTTACTGAAGCGACTCTTGACTTTGCACAGATTCAGATTTTATACATACGCAAGTTCTATAGGCTATAGGGCTCGAATCGCAGAAGGCATATTTGTTTTCAATAAATTTTAACTGCGACACAAATATTTTTAATTTTGTTATTGAGGGCGATATTAATCCGAGAGGATCAGAAACTTGATAAAAAAAACAACTTGAAGTTTCGGATTGTTTGCAGTCGGAGCTCCGAAACGAATGACATATAACTTTGTGTGATATATTCCTGCATCAACGCGAAGCATTGAGTCTTGATGTGTGAATCTCTTTTCAATTTGTGAATCTGTCCAACGCTGATAAAATTGAAAAATATAACAGCTCCAATAAGCAGATCTATATGTTGTCTCCGATTTAATTAAGGGTTAGCAAGAGAAATGTTTGCTGGTATGTTCCACTAAGTAGCATAGATGTTAACGTATGGATGGTTATCAGTTAAGTATCGTTTAAAACAGTAGGCAAATGAAGCATGATGTGGGGTTGGTGTTGTCTAGTTAAGCCTAAGAGATGTGATCAATAGGGGAAATGTTCTAATATATCGATGTCTAAGGGGGCTTAGGGCAGAATAATCACAAAAAAATAATTACAAAAATGTCCTTCATTGTCGCTGTGACCAAATGAGGTACTCAAATGAGGTGGAAATCGAATTACCTTGACACCTTCATAAGAGATCTGCGACATTTGAGTGTAGGAAAAGCGTTCGTAGACACGGACCCCAGTAATTTGAGGTCTGCTTGACAGCCCGATAGGATACTAGTTCTGCATCTTTACGGAATCTCATGCTTCAGGATGGTAAGAGCTTCCTTTATGGCAGACACTTCTGCCTGAAAGTCGCTATTGTGGTCAGGGAGTCGGAAGTCGTTGACAACACCAGATCTGGGCAGAAGAAACGCCTGTAGTTCTTCCATTCGCGCGAAAATTATCAGTGTAGAAGTAAAGGGAGACATTTAGACTAGGAGGACCATTGGCCCAGGCATCTCTCGCCGGGATGATAGCTTTGAAAGGGGCGATGGTACACTCCGATAGGATTCAGTAATCCGTTTTGTGAATGGGAAAGGGATGTTTTGACCAAATGTTAGAATGAGCAGACCAGTGCTGCCTTCATTAGCAAACGTTTCTCATTCTGATATAGGAGAGGGTGCCAAAATGGCGTTGTATTTTAATCTTTTTGAGGGCGGGCCACCAAACTGCGACCCCATATGAAAGGATTAGACGGAGTATAGCCATCTTGCATGTTTAGAGAGCAAGAGACCTTCCGAGCTTGGTCTTCAATACAAACATTCCCCGAGTTATTTGCTCATCGAAGTGGATGAAGGTTGGCTGTGGGAGGATCCCAAGAAGTGCGTCTCTAGTAGAAGTTTAAGTGAGTCCGTTGCGGACGTGGTCCAGGAGCTATCACTTTTTTAAGAAACCCGTAAGCGGGGGAGAAGCGGGTCAGCACCTTTCTGTGACTTGCTGATTTAAAGGTACTTCCAATTTCGGAACAGAAGTCACGCCAGAAAATTTTTTTTAGCTTTGTGAAGTTCCTTCCTCTTGCCTATTTTTGATACTGAAGATGGGCTCGTTACCGCGACTGCAGATAACCAGCCTAGTAGAAAAAAGGAAATAAAGTATTGACTCACCCCTTTCGTTTACATCAGTGCTGCTCCAGTGAGTATGGTGTGTGCGATCTTTTCTGCATCTCTACAAGGTCGCGGGGAGGTTTGGGACGAGGGAGGTTCGGCCTGATCATGCCCCATATAGGAGGAGCAGAAGATCACAGAGTCTTCACTGCGCTCTAGGCTGACTGTGGTGTTTTTTTCTTCGCTGAAATTAGACAGTACAAAACCTCAAACCAGTGATATGGCCTTTACAGACCCACGGTTCCTGGATGAGGATCTCGGCGGCTTTCCCTTTAGCGAGGAGAAACCGAAGAGCAGCGGCTGCTGCTTTACAGTGGTGGACGTTTATCTGCAGTATGTTTTGGGACAATCTGACATTTTACCTTCACCATTGTGAAGTCGTTGACTGAGTCATCTTCCTCCAGTTGTTCCAACTCAGACACACCGACCCTTCAAGTCCCCTAGCGAGATCACTCTCTTTAGACATACCTATCCAGTATGTCATCTTCCAGATCCATCGTATCGGACGGATCGACGAGCTCTTCCTCGGAGACTTTTTTGAGCAGTTCTTGCCTTTCGCGTCTGCTTTGAAGATGCGGATGTGGGCCATTTTAAGTCCGTAGGCCACGGATCCATCCGTCTTCATCATGAGCTCTATCGAGGACTTGTCGAGGGTCAGTAGGACATGCCTTGACAGCCCCACAGGTGCCTATACCTTAATAACCTTCCAATTTGCCGTCGGAAGATTGGGATTGCAAACTTGCAACAAACTTAGAATCTTCACGGGCTCCTGTGGCTTTTCGGAGACCCAGACCCCGGCACGTGGATTGCTGGGAACTTAATCCCAGTCGACGACCTCTAGTCTGCCGCCCGGATAAGCTTCCCCGAGGGCGGCAACCGCCTTCTACAGAGCGGGCATTCAGACAGGTAATGGCTTTCTGGAGGATCCTGTTCCTTGCCACGTCAGCGAAAGATCTGGCGGGTACGACCCCCGTATCCAGCACGGCAGCCGCAATAATGTTCTGCGTACCATTGCTTTCAACACGGGAGGTGCACTTAGGAGTCTCCGCCGAGTTGGTAGCCGGTTGTCTTGCCGGAATCCCCTCACCAACATGATTTTGGATGCAAAGGACTGTCTTGTCCAGTAGCACAATTGGACAGGGATTGGTTTGTCCCTTCCGGTTTGTTGTTGGAGTGGCGGCCTCTGTTGTTTGTTTGTTTTTTTTTCTGTTTTTGTTATTCTTGTTTTAGTTTGTTTGAAGATTCCATGTTTTAGGTCCCACGAGTGCAGGAAGGAAAGGTCCGGCACGCCGTAGCCCGCTCTGACGAGGTAAGCCTAGAGTGAAACTGGAGTTCAGCAGGTACCCAGAGTCCGCACATTAGCGGTCGAGCACCCCCTCGACCATGCATTCATCAGCATTTGCTGTTCCACCTTTGGATTGGGACGACTTTTAAGAAAAGTGTTCTACATCTAGCCTAACTACCATTAGTCAGCATCTAAGGCAGAGACATGACAGTACCAAGTACCTGCTTCTAGCTGCCTTCACGGGGAGAGTATAGTCGCACTTCCGTCGGTATATACAGTTACGGCAGTAAGACCGAGATCCACTGTTCTTTCCCTTGTACATCCGAAGGCTGACGGCTAGAAGTTCCTTGTGCACCAGGCCTCTTCTGTGTTTAGGCTGAGTCAGCTGAACAGTTTGTTTGATTTTTTAAGGAGCTCGACAAGTGCGTGTTTCCACCACGGTGGATTTGAACAACCCGCACTTTTTGCTAAAAGGCCAGCTCACGCTATGATCGGAGAAGAAATGTTCGCCTAGAACTTTCCATGAATGTATACGAGATTCAAGTGAGAAAAAGTCAAGGAAGGATTCTTGAAGATAAAGGTTTGTCTCATTACCCCTTTTACAGAAGAATAATTTAGTAGTAAGAACATAGCTACAAACAAGAACTCTATCGTTAGTTCAGTGAGGCCTCATTGATGGTGGGCCTCTTCGGTGTCCCGAACAAGTTTCCGTGGCGGATAGACTTGGTCGTGTTCCATGTAGATCGATTATAGAACTACCGCACCACCCCACAACACAAGGCAAACACAAGTGCTGTCTTCGTCGCTAAAGTTATAGAGTTAATATAACGGGATATTTTAACATGCTTGAACGCAATACGCTTGAAGATAAGAGTCATCAGACCAAAAATGCAGATTTTGCAGAGCCACGGTTTTTGGATGAGGATGACATCTGCAAATGCTCAGGCTTGGAGGCGTAAGGTAATCTTGCGTTCCGCGGGCTTAGCGGAGACCTGGGTCGCTCAGCACGTTGGCCCAGTCTACCGATTCGGTCATATTGGTAACTTTCATCCAACCTTAGAACCACCCCAGGCTCTCAGCGAAGGGCTTCCGTTCTTCGCGAGGATGCTGAGAAAAAGGTCCTGAAGTTCGTTTTTCACAATCCTCCATGTTTTCTACCCTTGCAGAGGGTATATTAATTTTGTCACGAAGTTTGTAACGCATTGAAGGAGGCATCTCCGACCCCATAAAGTATATATATTCTTGATCAGCATCAACAGGCGAGTCGATATAGCCATGTCCGTCTGTCTGTCCGCCTGTCCGTCTGTTTCTATGCGAACTAGTCTCTCAGTTTTAAAGCTATCTTGATGAAACTTGGTACAGATGTGTATTCTCTCTGCAGGCAGATCATTTGTTAAAATCGGCCGGATCGGATGACTATATCATATAGCTCCCATAGGAACAATCGGTTGAAAAAAAAATTTTTTTGAGCTATTGCAACCAAATTAAGCCTATATGCATTTAGTATTAAATCCCATGTGCAAACCAAATTTCACCCGAATCGGACTACTATATCATATAGCTGCCATAGGAACAATCGGTTCAAAGGCTTAGTATGAAAATTTTTAATGCCTATTAAGCGATTTCAACCAAATTCACGCAGTACACATAAGCTATAATTTCCTATATGCTGATCAAATTTCATCCAAATCCGACT
>JAEIGM010000649.1:0-15282 GCA_018903735.1 Drosophila cardini | reverse complement strand
ACTTGGTTTGAGTCTTGAATTTAGTGTAGCTTTAAATTGGGATCGAGACTCGGCCTAAGTGAAAACAGTGGCGAGCTTTTTACGCGCTGGACCGAAAGCTCGTAGTGATCTAGGCTTAAGTGACCTCGCTTAAGATAATAGAACAGGCAAGATACATTACAGCTAGGTCTAGATAATAGATGAACTGCATCTGACATCTCGCTCACGCACATTCAGATATGTCGTATGTCGCGCAAAAACAGTACGACAATGCAGTTATGTTGAAAGATAATTGGTGTCGTGCGCATAAAAAGCTGGGCTATAAATAGGACAGCGGCTTAAAAGCTTTCTTCTTTTGGGTACAGTGTAATTGCATGAGCGACTTAAGTGTTCACATTAAAAGTTTGTAGTTAAAGTCCACACACTGGACAAGAGAGAAACAAAAAAGTCCACAGTGAAAAACGAAAAGTGGCAACTAAAAGTTATTTTAACTGAGAGAAAAAAAAAAAAGAATAAAAATAAAAAAGTAAGAAAAAAAGGTGGGATTTATTGCAGTTCGTGCAAACGAATTAATTATTCGTTTACTAATTTTTATTTTGGAAAAGGTGGATATTTTTTGTGTTTAAGGAAGATACGTGAACTAATTAGTTTTTTTTAAACAGAATCCGATTTACAGAGCCCCGATTCTATTTTGCGTAGCGGCCAGCTCGCAGATCGGAGGCTCTGGTCAAAAGTTGAAGTCCACAATGGTTTTTAAAGCGCTGCTTTAAATTTTCGTTACCAGGAAAATAATGTCTGGACTGTTCGCCCATCTTGGTTTAAGCCACCCAAGACCATTACTTTTTACGGGGCCCCGGAGCTTCCAACAACAACCCTTAAACAAATATATTCAGCCTTCTTTCGCCTTAGATTTTGAAAGGAATTATGGATCAAAATCAAAAAGTTATTTCAGCCCAATCTTTAAATTTGCCTAAACTTTCCGGATCGTCGTCGCTGCACATCTGTTGTTGAGCTAACTGCATCGTCAGTAGCTGCATCGATAAAGAGCATGCGAGAAATACCGCATCCCCCAAGCCGGTTTTAGTGCGTCTAGCGCACAAATAAAAATAATTTTTATAAATTGTAGTTTTTAAAATAATGAAATTTAAAATATATTCTTTAGTTTAACTTGTGCCATTTAAGCAAGATTTTTGTGAAACAATACTAAAATATTTGTTAATCTAGGTAAATGATTTCACCATAACCCAACAGAGCTACTATGCATTCAAAGTCGGGCCCTTTGGAAGCAGCACAAGGAAACTGTCTGAGTAAGATGTTAATTTTCAAAAACGTATATCCCTTTTTTTTGTATTTAAATGAAAAATGAAGTTGGTGGTTTTGCAAGCCCCAATAGAAGGAAAATTATTATTATTATTTTTTGTGTCGTGGAATCCTGCTAAAATGAATTTTGTCGAGAATTATGGGAAATTTTCATGAGAATCTTTTGTTTTTTGAATTTAAAATGAAATATTTATATTTGGAAAAATTGTACGAGAAATCATCGTAGTTTTGTAAATAAATAATTTAAATCGTCACCTACATAATGTCCATCCTTAATCCCACAGTAACTCTTGATCTTAGGCCTTGTATAGGGGCAGTAATCTCCCGACCATTATGTATACTGCTTAGGTAGGGAGGGTAAAAGAAGGGAAATGCGTCCAACAGCAAAGCATTTCCCAGATCTTTTATACAAGAGTCTGGAGTTGTTGTTTTGGTGGGGAAAATATTTTTATTTCATATATTTTGTTTCATATCCTAGTAGTATATCCGACGAGTGCACTTCTCTTTCTTTTTTGGTTTGTGACGTATCAACAGACGAGGCAAGAACCCCACCCCATCCGTCGAGCTATCCTCCTATGGAGCCGGTTTTATGGGTGCACGCCCGCCTTCATCCTTCTCAATACCCAGTGATCTGCTCGATATCGAATGGTAGTAAAACCTCATTAGGCGGTTACAGGAAGGACAGCACTCTCCCGGCACTCTAGTGAGAAAAGAGTCACCACTGGGTTCACTACATAAGAAGAAAAGAAATGGCGCCCAAACGTGGGCAAGGAAGGAAAAAGAAAGAGACGATGCGAAAAGAAAGATTACATAGAATGGCAGTTTTCGAAAAGAATGAAAAGCGAAAAAAGGTAGGCGCCGACAGCGGAAGTAAGTTGTTGGAGACCCCTTTTAGGAATTCTAGGAGTTGTGGGTCGATTTAGGGGAAGAAGGCTCCCCCTTCCATCTTTTTTTATGACAGATACCCGGATTTAATTCTCTATATTATGTATAAACATCCATTAAATTTCAAAATTTTATTTTTCAAAAAAATAATTGTATCTTTTAGTGACATAGCGAGTATAACAGATTCGTGGAATTTGTACTTGGATATTGCGACAGTTGACCAGTTGGGTCAAGTCGACCAAAACAAACCTTGAATCGGGGAAGTAGTACCATATAACTAAAAGAAATAATTAGGTTGGAATTTGGTTGAATCCGTTGTCAGTTTATTGGACATGCAAGCTGCTAGAATAATTTTGGTCGACTTGACCAATGCAGACAAAGTTATTTAAATTAAATTAACAATAGTTCTTACTAGCGACAATAGATATATATATAAAACAATTAACGTGGATTAAGTGGGGATAGAAATGTAAGGTGACGATTAAACGATTATTTAACCAATTTATCAAAATAAAAAAAAAAAAAAAATTATCAGTAAAATGTCAGTTCGACACAGTAATGAAAATATTGTTGAAACTATGAGATCAGTAGAACCTTTTTGCAATATTTGCAATGAAATCCTTAATGCAAACGACGTTATTGGCGAAGCCCCATGTAAACATCAGTTTCATCAGCGCTGTATAACAGAGTTTTTGCAAACCTCAACAGCTTGTCCAGTTTGTAATGTAAGTTGTATGAGAAATCAATTAAAATACACGAATGTCAATTTAGAAACAGAAATGCTGGAGGCAAGCTTTGCAACACAAGCGTCTGCTTCAATCGGCAATAGGTCAGTCTGAAGAATTGCGTCGTAGAACACCTCCTAGTTCACATCCGACAAGAAAACCAATAAGAGGTAGAGGAAGAGTAGCCACTACAGGAGTTTCGACTAGGTCAATGCAACGGCCACAACAAGTTCGTCCTCAAGTATCCAGTGTTCCAAATAGTGAGAGACAACAATTATCTAAGCCTCATGTTGATTCTGTAGATAGAGCACAAATGGAGGATATTATACAAACAGTAGTTCAAATGCAACAACAACAGATGATGCATCAGATTACAGTTTCATTAACGACGATAATACAAAAATCCATTCAAGACCAGTTAGTCTTATTAGACCCAGTTCGAAATGTACACAGTTCACCTGAGCATAGGTCAAATGTGTCCAATAGGGCTTTAGATGTAATCAGACACCTAATCATGAAAATGAACGCACCGTGTACGGTTCAATTCCATATGACAAGGCAGCTAGTGTTATCCAAAGCTGGCGTCTTAAGTTTGATGGCTCTCGAAACGGTATGCAGGCGGAATCCTTCTTGTATCGCGTTCGAGCTTTAACCAAACAAAACCTAAAAGGAGATTTCCAACTTTTGTGTGATCATCTACATATGTTGTTCACAGATAAAGCAAGTGAATGGTATTGGAAATTCCATCGTGCCAATCCTCTGGTGACTTGGGAATCATTTTGTGAGGAATTCTTAAAGAAATTTGAAGATACAGATTCTGATTTAGATATATGGGAGTTGATTAATACACGTAGACAAGAAGAACACGAACCCTTTTGAAGAATTCCAATTTGCAATTGAAAAATTAATAGGTCGTTTGCGAGATCCAATTACTGAGGAAACTTTAGTTCGCCTGCTAATTCGTAACGCAAAGGTGTCCTTGAGATTTGAGCTTATGCATCTTAATATTCTTTCAATAGCTCGACTCCGAACAGAAGTACGCACTCACGAACAGTTTTATAAGCAAACTAAAGTTCACTCATTTAAGAACAAGTTTATGCCTCGTACACAAGTGGCAGAGCTTATCACTGAAGATCAGGCGAGTGGTGATATTTCTGAAGTAGTTCGAAATCGGTTAATATGTTGGAATTGTAGTAAGCCTGGACATCGTTTTGACAATTGTCTAGAGCCTCCCAATTTATTTTGTTATGGTTGCGGAGCTAAGAATACCTATAAACCCAAATGTCAAGCATGTAATCCGTCGGAAAACCGAAAGGCGGATGTGCAGAACTACCGACCTCGACAACTCAAGCCCATCCGCAAGATTAACAGTCAGTACACATACCAGACAGATCCATATGATCCGTCAGATCAGAATTCTCATAATAAGGAGGAGAAAGATCCAAGTAGTAATCTTCGAATTCAAAATTTACCCTTTCACATAAAAGTTTCAAAATATATGTCAGCTCGTAAACGCATTTTGGAGATGTAGACGGCTTGGACACAGATATGAAACCCAAGCGTTCCACAATACGTTTGAGAAACTTTTGGAAATCAATCCGAGTAGAACGGAAAAAACTTATTTCGACCATAATTTTAAGTCAAGACAATAGATTGTATGTAGATATAAGTATAGAAAATAATAATTATGTAGCTTTATTAGACTCTGGCGCTAGTATTAGTTGCATAGGAGGCAAAGCAGCTTCGATTTTTAAGAAACATCCAAATTTCAGGAAATGTGCCGGAAACGTAAAAACAGCTAGTAACTCACCTTGTATAGTAATAGGAAAAATATCTTCTCCGATCACATTTCGTGAAACAACAAAATTAGTAACCTTCTATATTGTGCCTGGTTTATCGCAAGATGTATATTTAGGACTTGATTTTGGAATGATTTTGGTTTGTTGAGGAATCTTTTGAAGCCGTGCGACACCGTCTCTGAATTAAGAACCGATGAAGAAGAAGCAGAAAACTTTAAAATGCACAGCCTAACACAGGATCAGCAGCAGAAACTAAACATTGTTAGTAGCAGACTCCCTACATACGAAAAAAGAAGGCCTTGGCCGTACTCATTTAGTAGAACATTCTATCGACGTTGGAGATGCGAAACCTGTGAAACAACGTCATTGGTCTGTATCGCCAGCTGTTGAAGCTTTAATGTTCGCGGAAGTAGACAAAATGTTAGCGTTAGGTATAATTGAAGAATCAAAGAGTCCTTGGAGTAGTAACTGTGTATTGGTTAGAAAAGGAGACAAATGTCGACTTTGTCTTGATTCTCGAATCGTCAACAGCTACACTCGTAAAGATGCATACCCCTTACCGCACATTGATGGCATATTGAGTAGATTAACCCCAGCTCGTTATATAACCGGTCTGGATATGAAGCACGCGTTCTGGCAGATACCTCTTGAGGAAAAGTCTAGAGAATGTACCGCTTTTACTATCCCCAACCGACCACTTTATCAGTATCGAGTAATGCCTTTTGGGCTCTGTAATGCACCACAGACGCTTTGCAGACTTATGGATCAAGTAATACCAGCGCATTTGAGAACTCGAGTATTTGTCTATTTAGATGACCTTCTAATTATGTCAGACGATTTTGAATCTCATATGTCTCTCTTGGAAGAAGTGGCTTTGTATTTGCGCAAAGCTAATCTCACCATAAATGTAGGCAAATCTAAATTTTGTATGAAGGAAATAAAATATTTAGGATTCATTATAGGAAATGGTACTATTAGTACTGATCCATCAAAAATTTTGGCAATTAATAATTTTCCAATCCCAAAAACGGTCAAACAGCTTAGGAGATTTTTAGGTCTTACGGGATGGTATCGTCGATTCGTAGACAACTATGCGTCGATCAGCTTTGCCCTGACAGAACTTTTGAAAAAGAACAAATCCCTCGAATGGAACAAAGAAGCTAACGAGGCATTTGATAATCTTAAATCTAAGCTAACGTCCGCTCCAATTTTGAAAACACCGGACTTTACAAAACCTTTCCTTCTTCTTTGTGATGCTAGTTCATATGGAATAGGCTGCGTATTGGCACAGGAGAATGAAGAAGGTGTAGAAATGCCAATTTCATACATGTCAGAAAAACTGACAAAAGCACAGCGTAACTATTCCGTTACGGAATTAGAATGTTTAGCTGTTATCAAAGGCATTAAGAAATTTAGAGCATATGTCGAAGGACAGGAGTTCACTGTAATTACGGATCATGCAGCATTGCAATGGCTGATGAGACAAAAGGATTTGTTTGGACGATTAGCTCGATGGGCTATTAAATTGCAAGGTTTCACTTTTGCTATTAAACATCGAAGTGGTTCTAAAAACGTTGTAGCAGATACCTTATCTCGATTAGCTGAACCAACTGTGCAAGAGTTACATGATATAGGTCCCCTGGTAGATTTAAAGTCGAAAGAATTTGAGTCCCAAGAATATCTCGATTTAATTCAGAACATACAGCAGAATCAGTCCAGACTACCAGACTTATGCGTAATCGATAATTTTGTTTATAAAAGAACAGAACATTCCAGTGAAGGTAATATACAAGAATCTGATGCTTGGAAACTTTGGATTCCGACAGCTTTAACAAATGAGTTAGTGTGTCGTGCGCATGACGCTGCAGATTCAGCACATTTTGGTACAAGCAAGACGGTATCCAAGTTAAAACAATATTTCTTTTGGCCAGGAATGGTAACACAAATCAGAAAGTATATATCTAAATGTTCGACTTGCAAGTCAACAAAAAGCCCAAACACAGTTTTACGTCCTCCAATGGGTAAACCTATGGTTTCAGAAAGACCATTTCAAAAACTTTACATGGATCTTTTAGGCCCATATCCAAGATCGAGAAAAGGAAACATAGGTGTGTTAATAATAGTCGATCATTATACAAAGTTTCATTTCTTGTACCCTTTAAAGAAGTTTACGTCAAATCGAATTATTGAGTATTTACAAGAACATTTGTTTTACACGTTTGGTGTACCCGAAGTCATTCTCACCGACAACGGTTCCCAATTTAAATCCGGCGCATTTGAATCTTTTCTAACGCGCTTTGGCGTATCGCATGTATGCACCGCGATTTATTCACCTCAGGCAAATGCAAGCGAACGTTTGAACAGATCGGTTTTAGCTGCAATTCGTGCGTATATTGGAAAAGATCATGCTAACTGGGATCAAAATTTATCGGAGATTAGTGGAGCTTTAAGAGCAAGTGTTCATCGGAGTACAGGATTTACACCGTATTTCTTGACATTCGGTCAAAATATGATGCAAAACGGACAAGACTACGAGTTGCTCCGGAAATTACAGTCGTTTACTGATGACACAACTTTGAAGCAGGCAGATATTTTGCAGATTGCGCGTAGGCAAGCGAAAGATAATATAGCTGTGGCACATGAAAACAATGCTCGAGTCTATAATCTACGAAGTAGAGTGATTCATCTTAGTGTTGGAGATACAGTTTACGCTCGCAACTTTGCACAAAGCAACGCAGCTAAGAAGTTTAACGCCAAATTAGCACCAGTGTTCGTTAAAGCTAGAGTTGTTGGGAAATTGAGTCCCTCGTATTATGAATTAGCAGATGACAAGAAAACCTTAGGAATTTATCATTTAAAGGATATTCAAGTACAACTTTAATACTGCACTTTCTTCAGTTCAAGACGTCTCGCTATAAGAATATACCTTACTGCATGAACTGTGGTGTAGTGTGCAGTCGAATTTTGAGTACAACTTTAAACTTGGTTTGAGTCTTGACTTAGGTGTAGCTTTAAATTTGGGATCGAGACTCGGCTAAGTGAGAACAGTAGTGAGCTTTTACACGCTGAGCGAAAGCTCTTAGTGATCTGGGTTAAGTGACCTCGCTTAAGATAATAGAACAGGCAAGATACATTACAGCTAGGTCTAGATAATAGATGAACTGCATTGACATCTCGCTCACGCACATTCAGATATGTCATGCTTATGCGCAAAATCATACGACAATGCAGTTATGCTGAAAGATAATTGGTGTCGTGCGCATAAAGCTGGGCTATAAATAGAACAGCGGCTTAAAAGCTTTCTTCTTTTTGGATACAGTGCAATTGCATGAGTGACTTAAGTGTTCACATTAAAGTTTGTAGTTAAAGTCCATACACTGGACAAGAGAAAAAACGAAAAGTCCACAGTGAAAACGTAAAGTGGCAACTAACTTAAAAATTAATTTTAACGGAGAATAAAAAAAAATAATTCAGTTCGTGCAAACGAATTAATTATTCGTTTACCAATTTTTATTGGAAAAGGTGATATTTTTTGTGTTTAAGGGAGTTACGTGAACTAATTAGTTTGTTTTAAACAGAATCCGATTTACAGAGCCCCGATTCTATTTTGCGTAGCGGCCAGCTCGCAGATCGGAGGCTCTGTCAAAAGTTAAGTCCACACTGGTTTTAAAGCGCTGCTTTAAATTTTCGTACCAGGAAAAATTAATGTCTGGACTGTCGCCCACCTTGGTTTAATATACACCAAGTTGCACCTAACCTCGCTTGAAGCCTGATCTGAAGTATTCCGCCAATGCACACCCTTAAACAAATATATTCAGCCTTTCGCTAGATATTGGAAGGAATTATAAACTTGTGCCAAACCCAATCTTTAAATTCGTCAACTGTACGGATCGTCGTCCCTGCACATCTGTTGTGTAACTGCATCGTCAGTAGCTACATCATTAAAGAGCATGCGAAATACAATTCCGCAAGCCGGTTTGTAGTGCGTCTAGCGCACAAATAAAATGAATTTTATAAATCTGTAGTTTAAAATAATGAAATTTAAAATATATTCTTTAATTTAACTTTGTGCCATTTAAGCAAGATTTTGTGAAACAATACTAAAATATTTCTTAATCTAGGTAAATGATTTCAACATAACCCAACAGCTACTACGCATTCGTCGGGCCCTTCGGAAGCAGCACAAGGAAACTGTCTGAGTAAGATGTTGAATTTAAAGCGTATATCCTTTTTTTGTATTTAAATGAAAAATGGTTGGTGGTTTTGCAAGCCCCAATAGAAAGAAATTATTATTGTTATTTTTGTGTCGTGGAATCTTGCTAAAATGAATTTTGTCGAGAATTATAGGAAGTTTCATGAGAATTTTTGTTTGTGAATTTAAAATGAAATATTTATATTTGGAAAAATTGTTCGAGTAATCATGGATTTGTAAATAAATAATTTAAGTCGTCACCTACATAATGTCCATCCTTAATCCACAGTAACTCTTGATTTTAGGCCTTGTATAGGGGCAGTAATGTCAGACTATTATGTATACTGCCTAGGTAGGGAGGGTAAAGAAGGGTAATGCGTCCAACAGCAAAGCATTTCCCAAATCTTTTATACAAGAGTCTGGAGTTGTTGTTTTTTGTGGGGAAGATATTTTTATTTCATATATTTTGTTTCATATCCTAGTAGTATATCCGACAGTGCACTTCTCTTTCATTTTTTTTGTGACGTATCAGAAGACGAGGCAAGAACCCCACCCCATCCGTCGAGCTATCCTCCTATGGAGCCGGTTTATAAGTGCACGCCCGCCTTCAGCCTTCTAATACACAGTGACCTGCTCGATATCGAATGGTAGCAAAACTCATTAGGCGGTTACAGGAGAAAGAAATTCCCGCACTCTAGTGAGAAAGAGTCACCACTGGTTCACTACAACACTTAGGAGAATTAATCGAAATTTAAATCTGAAATTCTCAAAATTTAACCCATTTTGTCAAATTTGGATGAAAGAGATATGTGGTCCACAGCTCAATATTTAAAATTCTCAACTTTCCCCAACTTTGACTGATCATAACTCGGCCAAATGAAGCGATATCTTAAAAAGTCATACCTTTTTATAATCTGGACACTTAGAAGAATTAATCGCAATCAAAATCTGAAATTCTCAAAATTTAACCCATTTTGTCAAATTTGGATGAAAGAGATATGTGGTCCATAGCTCAATATTTAAAATTCACAACTTTCCCCAACTTTGACTGTTCATAACTCAGCCAAATGAAGCGATATCTTAAAAAGTCATACCTTTTTATACTCTGGACACTTAGGAGAATTAATCGCAATCAAAATCTGAAATTCTCAAAATTTAACCCATTTTGTCAAATTTGGATGAAAGAGATATGTGGTGTACAGCTCAATATTTAAAATTCACAATTTTCCCCAACTTTGACTGATCATAACTCAGCCAAATGAAGCGATATCTTAAAAAGTCATACCTTTTTATACTCTGGACACTTAGGAGAATTAATCGCAATCAAAATCTGAAATTCTCAAAATTTAACCCATTTTGTCAAATTTGGATGAAAGAGATATGTGGTCCATAGCTCAATATTTAAAATTCATAACTTTCCCCAACTTTGACTGTTCATAACTCAGCCAAATGAAGCGATATCTTAAAAAGTCATACCTTTTTATACTCTGGACACTTAGGAGAATTAATCGCAATCAAAATCTGAAATTCTCAAAATTTAACCCATTTTGTCAAATTTGGATGAAAGAGATATGTGGTCCACAGCTCAATATTTAAAATTCACAACTTTCCCCAACTTTGACTGTTCATAACTCAGCCAAATGAAGCGATATCTTAAAAAGTCATACCTTTTTATACTCTGGACACTTAGGAGAATTAATCGCAATCAAAATCTGAAATTCTCAAAATTTAACCCATTTTGTCAATTTTGGATGTAAGAGATATGTGGTCTACAGCTAAATTTTTTAAAATTCACAACTTTCCCCAACTTTAACTGTTCATAACTCAGCCAAATGAAGCGATATCTTAAAAAGTCATACCTTTTTATACTCTGGACAATTCGGAGAATTAATCGAAATCAAAATCTGAACTTCTCAAAACTTAACCCATTTTGTCAAATTTGGATGAAAGAGATATGTGGTCCATAACTCAATATTTAAAATTCACAACTTTCCCCAACTTTGACTGATCATAACTCAGCCAAATGAAGCGATATCTTAAAAAGTCATACCTTTTTATACTCTGGACACTTAGGAGAATTAATCGCAATCAAAATCTGAAATTCTCAAAATTTAACCCATTTTGTCAAATTTGGATGAAAGAGATATGTGGTCCATAGCTCGATATTTAAAATTCACAACTTTCCCCAACTTTGACTGATCATAACTCAGCCAAATAAAGCGATATCTTAAAAATTCATACCTTTTTATACTCTGGACACTTAGGAGAATTAATCGCAATCAAAATCTGAAATTCTCAAAATTTAACCCATTTTGTCAAATTTGGATGAAAGAGATATGTGGTCCACAGCTCAATATTTAAAATTCACAACTTTCCCCAACTTTGACTGTTCATAACTCAGCCAAATGAAGCGATATCTTAAAAAGTCATACCTTTTTATACTCTGGACAATTAGGAGAATTAATCGCAATCAAAATCTGAAATTCTCAAAATTTAACCCATTTTGTCAAATTTGGATGAAAGAGATATGTGGTCCATAGCTCAATATTTAAAATTCACAATTTTCCCCAACTTTGACTGATCATAACTCAGCCAAATGAAGCGATATCTTAAAAAGTCATACCTTTTTATACTCTGGACACTTAGGAGAATTAATCGCAATCAAAATCTGAAATTCACAAAATTTAACCCATTTTGTCAAATTTGGATGAAAGAGATATGTGGTCCATAGCTCAATATTTAAAATTCACAACTTTCCCCAACTTTGACTGTTCATAACTCAGCCAAATGAAGCGATATCTTAAAAAGTCATACCTTTTTATACTCTGGACAATTCGGAGAATTAATCGCAATCAAAATCTGAAATTCACAAAATTTAACCCATTTTGTCAAATTTGGATGAAAGAGATATGTGGTCCATAGCTCGATATTTAAAATTCACAACTTTCCCCAACTTTGACTGTTCATAACTCAGCCAAATGAAGCGATATCTTAAAAAGTCATACCTTTTTATACTCTGGACACTTAGGAGAATTAATCGCAATCAAAATCTGAAATTCTCAAAATTTAACCCATTTTGTCAAATTTGGATGAAAGAGATATGTGGTCCATAGCTCGATATTTAAAATTCACAATTTTCCCCAACTTTGACTGATCATAACTCAGCCAAATGAAGCGATATCTTAAAAAGTCATACCTTTTTATACTCTGGACACTTAGGAGAATTAATCGCAATCAAAATCTGAAATTCACAAAATTTAACCCATTTTGTCAAATTTGGATGAAAGAGATATGTGGTCCATAGCTCAATATTTAAAATTCATAACTTTCCCCAACTTTGACTGTTCATAACTCAGCCAAATGAAGCGATATCTTAAAAAGTCATACCTTTTTATACTCTGGACAATTAGGAGAATTAATCGCAATCAAAAATCTGAAATTCTCAAAATTCTAACCCATTTTGTCAATTTGTGAAAGAGATATTGCATAACTCTATTTAAAATTCACAACTTTCCCCAACTTTGACTGTTCATAACTCAGCCAAATGAAGCGATATCTTAAAAAGTCATACCTTTTTATACTCTGGACATTTCGGAGAATTAATCGAAATCAAAATCTGAAATTCTCAAAATTTAACCCATTTTGTCAAATTTGGATGAAAGAGATATGTGGTCCATAGCTCGATATTTAAAATTCACAATTTTCCCCAACTTTGACTGATCATAACTCAGCCAAATGAAGCGATATCTTAAAAAGTCATACCTTTTTATACTCTGGACACTTAGGAGAATTAATCGCAATCAAAATCTGAAATTCACAAAATTTAACCCATTTTGTCAAATTTGGATGAAAGAGATATGTGGTCCATAGCTCGATATTTAAAATTCACAATTTTCCCCAACTTTGACTGATCATAACTCAGCCAAATGAAGCGATATCTTAAAAAGTCATACCTTTTTATACTCTGGACACTTAGGAGAATTAATCGCAATCAAAATCTGAAATTCTCAAAAATTTAACCCATTTTGTCAAATTTGGATGAAAGAGATATGGGTCCATAGCTCGATATTTAAAATTCACAACTTTCCCCCAACTTTGGACTGTTCATAACTCAGCCAAATGAAGCGATATCTTAAAAAGTCATACCTTTTTATACTCTGGACACTTAGGAGAATTAATCGCAATCAAAATCTGAAATTCTCAAAATTTAACCCATTTTGTCAAATTTGGATGAAAGAGATATGTGGTCCATAGCTCAATATTTAAAATTCACAACTTTCCCCAACTTTGACTGTTCATAACTCAGCCAAATGAAGCGATATCTTAAAAAGTCATACCTTTTTATACTCTGGACACTTAGGAGAAATAATCGCAATCAAAATCTGAAATTCTCAAAATTTAACCCATTTTGTCAAATTTGGATGAAAGAGATATGTGGTCCATAGCTCAATATTTAAAATTCACAATTTTCCCCAACTTTGACTGATCATAACTCAGCCAAATGAAGCGATATCTTAAAATGTCATACCTTTTTATACTCTGGACACTTAGGAGAATTAATCGCAATCAAAATCTGAAATTCTCAAAATTTAACCCATTTTGTCAAATTTGGATGAAAGAGATATGTGGTCCATAGCTCAATATTTAAAATTCACAACTTTCCCCAACTTTGACTGATCATAACTCAGCCAAATGAAGCGATATCTTAAAAAGTCATACCTTTTTATACTCTGGACACTTAGAAGAATTAATCGCAATCAAAATCTGAAATTCTCAAAATTTAACCCATTTTGTCAAATTTGGATGAAAGAGATATGTGGTCCATAGCTCGATATTTAAAATTCACAATTTTCCCCAACTTTGACTGATCATAACTCAGCCAAATGAAGCGATATCTTAAAAATTCATACCTTTTTATACTCTGGACACTTAGAAGAATTAATCGCAATCAAAATCTGAAATTCACAAAATTTAACCCATTTTGTCAAATTTGGATGAAAGAGATATGTGGTCCATAGCTCAATATTTAAAATTCACAACTTTCCCCAACTTTGACTGTTCATAACTCAGCCAAATGAAGCGATATCTTAAAAAGTCATACCTTTTTATACTCTGGACACTTAGGAGAATTAATCGCAATCAAAATCTGAAATTCTCAAAATTTAACCCATTTTGTCAAATTTGGATGAAAGAGATATGTGGTCCATAGCTCGATATTTAAAATTCACAATTTTCCCCAACTTTGACTGATCATAACTCAGCCAAATGAAGCGATATCTTAAAAAATCATACCTTTTTATACTCTGGACACTTAGGAGAATTAATCGCAATCAAAATCTGAAATTCTCAAAATTTAACCCATTTTGTCAAATTTGGATGAAAGAGATATGTGGTCCATAGCTCAATATTTAAAATTCACAATTTTCCCCAACTTTGACTGTTCATAACTCAGCCAAATGAAGCGATATCTTAAAAAGTCATACTTTTTTATACTCTGGACACTTAGGAGAATTAATCGCAATCGAAATCTGAAATTCTCAAAATTTAACCCATTTTGTCAAATTTGGATGAAAGAGATATGTGGTCGACAGCTCAATATTTAAAATTCACAATTTTCCCCAACTTTGACTGTTCATAACTCAGCCAAATGAAGCGATATCTTAAAAATGCATACCTTTTCATACTCTGGACACTTAGGAGAATTAATCGCAATCAAAATCTGAAATTCTCAAAATTTAACCCATTTTGTCAAATTTGGATTTAAGAGATATGTGGTCTACAGCTCAATATTTAAAATTCACAATTTTCCCCAACTTTGACTGATCATAACTCAGCCAAATGAAGCGATATCTTAAAAAGTCATACCTTTTTATACTCTGGACACTTAGGAGAATTAATCGCAATCAAAATCTGAAATTCTCAAATTTAACCCCATTTTGTCAAATTTGGATGAAAGAGATATCTGGTCCATAGCTCGATATTTAAAATGCACAATTTTCCCCAACTTTGACTGATCATAACTCAGCCAAATGAAGCGATATCTTAAAAATTCATACCTTTTTATACTCTGGACACTTAGAAGAATTAATCGCAATCAAAATCTGAAATTCTGAAATTTAACCCATTTTGTCAAATTTGGATGAAAAGAGATATGTGGTCCATAGCTCAATATTTAAAATTCACAACATTCCCCAACTTTGACTGTTCTTAACTCAGCCAAATGAGCTTGATATCTTAAAAGTCATACCTTTTTATACTCTGGACACTTAGGAGAATTAATCGCAATCAAAATCTGAAATTCTCAAATTTAACCCATTTTGTCAAATTTGGATGTAAGAGATATGTGGTCTACAGCTCCAATATTTAAAATTCACAACTTTCC